>CM040245.1:68175190-68259504 GCA_022545495.1 Chrysanthemum lavandulifolium | reverse complement strand
GCCTCATGCTATGTCAACCTGGTCTAATAAAGGTTTCACAACATTCTCTAAATGGATATTAGATTCGGGTGCTACTCATCACATGTCTTATCTTTTGTCACAATTTATTTCGTTGAATCTTAATTCTTCGAAATCAATTACGGCCGCTAATGGTGGTTCTATGCCATTAGCAGGTATTGGTTCAGTTGACACACCTTATGTTGCTTTATCTGACGTCTACTACATACCGAGCCTTACTATGAATCTTGCTTCTGTCAGTAAAAATTGTGATTCTGGATGTGATGTCAAATTTTCTGTCTCCGATTGGTTTATATATGATCGAAAAACACATGAGGTGGTTGGAACAGGTCACAGGCAAGGGGATCTTTATGTTTTGGATCACTTTAGAGACATTCATGATACTGCATCATCTAGTGTGCATTTATCTTCTTTTTGGTTGAACCGTTCTTCTTCAACATTTTATTTATGGCATTCTCGGTTGGGTCGTGTCTCTGGTTCTCGTTTACGATTTTTAGCATCTGCAGGAGCGCTAGGAAAGCTAGACACTCATGATATTTCTGATTGTAGTGGTTGTAAACTTGCCAAGTTCTCAGCATTACCGTTCAGTAATAGTGTTTCTTATTCTAATGCCCCATTTGATCTAGTGCATTCTGATGTGTGGGGACCTTCTCCTGTATCCACAAAAGGAGGTTCCAGATATTATGTTTCATTTATCGATGACTACACTCGCTATACTTGGGTCTATCTAATGAAGCGTAGGTCCGATTTTCTTACAGTTTTCAAAGAATTTAGAGCTCTTGTGAAAACTCAACATTCGACAGTCATAAAATGCTTTCGTTGTGATTTGGGAGGTGAATACACATCTAATGATTTTGTTGGTTTACTTAAGTCGGATGGGGCTATTTATCAGACCTCTTGTACGGACACTCCTCAACAAAATGGTGTTGCTGAAAGAAAGCATCGTCATCTTGTTGAGACGGCTAGATCATTTTTGTTGTCCGCTGATGTTCCTAGTGTATTTTGGGGAGAAGCGGTTCTTACAGCCACATATGTGATCAATAGATTCCCAACTGCGCATAATTCTGGTTTATCCCCTTTTGAAAAGTTGCATGGAACTTTGCCTGATTATTCCTCACTGCGCGTATTTGGTTGTACTTGTTTTGTCCTAAAACCACATGTTGAGCGTACAAAATTATCTTCGAAGTCCACTTTATGTGTGTTTCTGGGTTATGGTGTTAGTCAAAAGGGATATCGTTGTTATGATCCAGTCGGTCAAAAGCTGTATACTTCTCGCCATGTTGAGTTTTAAGAGCACATTCCGTACTATTCAGTTCCTGCTAGTTCACATAATTTGACACAATTTGAACTCATAAAAATTGATCCCTTTGATGAACCTACACATGTTGTGTCACCCATAAGACCAGAACCAGTCTCTGAAACAACCTCAAAACCAACAACTACTGAAACACCATCAATATCAGATACCCCTTCACAAACCACCAACATCACTCAAACACCGCCTGTAACAATTCCTGAGGCTACATCGACCATTAATCAACCCCTTACCATGACTACCCAATCATCGTCTGAAGTTGCAGCAGTTCCTCCTCCAAATGTTCGACCCACTCGTATTCGTAAGTCCACTAAGAAGGATGATTTTGTTTATTCTTGTTATTCTAATTCATTTGCTTCTTTTGTTGCTTCTATACACAGTCTTCATGAGCCCATTTCCTATCTGAAGTGTTTGTGATCCACTTTGGCGGCAAGCTATGGTGAGAACTTCTTGCATTACATGAGACTCACGCATGGGACGTGGTACCTTTCTAGGAAGGCAAGCGGGCTATTGGCTCTTGTTGGGTCTATAAGATTAAAACCAAATATGGTGGGTCTATTGAAAGATATAAGGCTCGACTTTTTGCTAAAGGTTACTCTCAAGAGTATGGTATGGTTAATGAAGAGACATATGCTCATGTTGCAAAAATGACAATCGTCCGAACTTTGATTGCAGTGGCTTCTAGTTTTCGATGGAAAATATCTCAAATGGATGTCAAGAATGCCTTATTGAGCGGTGACCTAAATGAAGAAGTTTATATGACACCGCCTCCTGGCATTCCTCATCAGTCCGGTGAAGTTTGCAAGCTTCGAAAAGCTCTTTATGGTCTCAAACAAGCACCACGTGCTTGGTATGAAACGTTTTCCACAGTTGTTACCTCTCTTGGATTTGTCTCTAGCCATCATGATTCCGCATTATTTGTTAAAAGTTCAAGTGTTGGACATATTTTATTGTCCCTGTATGTTGATGATATGATTATTACTGGAGATGATTGTGATGGAATTGAATTGTTGAAGGCAGAGTTGTCTCATTGGTTTGCTATGAAAGATTTGGGTTTACTACGTTATTTTCTTGGTATTGAGGTTGCTTCATCACCAAAAGGTTATCTTCTATCTCAGTCCAAGTATATTGGTGATTTGTTTGATCGTGCCAGAATGACAGATAATAAGATTGCAGACATTCCTCTTGATGCTAAAGCAAAATATACTCCGATAGATGGTGATCCTTTACCTGATCCTAGTTTATATCGCACTATTGTTGGGAGTTTGGTTTATCTTACAGTGACTCGTCCAGATATTGCTTATGATGTCCACATTGTTAGTCAGTTTGTTGCTGCTCCCACTACAGTCCATTGGGCTGCTGTTCTGCAAATTCTTCGGTATCTTCGAGGTACACAGTTTCAAACACTTTTGTTTCCTTCCACATCTTCTTTAGACTTGCGTGCTTATTGTGATGCTGATTGGGCTGGTGATTCTGTTACTCGCAAGTCTACAACTGGGTTTTGTGTTTTTCTTGGAGATTCACTTATCTCGTGGAAGAGTAAGAAACAAGATGTTCTTTCAAGATCTTCTACTGAAGCTGAGTATCGTGCCATGGCCGTGACTACTAGTGAGATTGTTGGGTTACGTTGGTTACTCGCAGATATAGGTGTTGACATTACTAGTCCTACTCCATTATATTGTGATAATCGTAGTGCTATTCAGATTGCGCGCAACACGGTTTTTCATGAAAGGACCAAGCATATAGAGATTGATTGTCATTTCACTCGTCACCATCTTCAGGCTGGCACAATTTCTTTGCCGTTTGTTCCGTCTGCTTTACAGATTGCAGATATATTTACTAAGCCTCACTGTGGCCCGCGTTTTCGTTTTCTGTCTGACAAACTCTCAATGTTTCTCGCTGCAGCATTGTGAATTTGAGAGGGGATGTTAGTTAATAAAGCCCGATGTGTCGGCCCATTTAGCCCATCTAAGATTAGGGCATCACTTTGTTATTCTGTCTATTTATATGTTTTACGAACTCTTTATTTATTAAGTAATAGAAGTTAGTTTTGGTTCGTTAGTTTCTACACTTTTGTCCACAAGAAACTTCTCCTAATTTTATCAATCTCCTCCATTACACCTGATGAGACTTGAAATAAAGATAAAAAAGTATAAAGGTAGACTGTTAAAAACATATTTTAATAGTTTCGATAATTTTACAAACCCTTAATGCTTTTTGGTAACAAATGCAACATCAAAACACGTATCCAAAATTATTAACAATGCAACATCAAACACGTATTTAAGGCCATTAACAACGTAACTGATGCGTCAATTTTTATGTTATCAAATACACATCCAATTCGTTGGGTGCTATAATGTAAATGGTGTCCAATACTTTTGGAAAAAGATGGTTGGGTTGGATGGGTTATTATTTGTTATCCTATCCTTGTCAATATTTAAGAAAAAGTATGCAATTTATCATGACATATGATCAAAAAAAGAGTTACGTAACATCTCACCCTTGAAACAATTATGGTACTTTCTTTATCAAGATTAATATCACGTTATGATACTAGTAATTGTCACATTTAAGCTATGTATTCTGTTCACATTGTGTTTATTTTTCCTTTGATTTACGTATTTGTAACAATTGGGATGACTCTATCTAATCGCAAAGGTGTGTGCTTTGTGTTCGACAATAACATAACAAAAAGAAGGACAATGCCCTAAAAGTAATGTGCAAAACATAAAACCAAAAGTATGATACATGTTTAACAACAAACACACTGAACATAATTAGTTCACAACCTTTGAGGTGCCTCCCGATAGATTTGGGAAAATCAACAAGGTCTGCATGTAGGTCTTGCGTTCCTTCCGACTATGCTTAAACCTAGCCAAATCAATCAATAAATAGAATAATTCTAAGTAATCTTTCAAATACAATAGTGCGACGTATAAACTTTATACCTTCCATAAGAAGTAGCGCGCCAAAATTTTAAGTTCATAAGATTATCACAATTAGTTACTCATGGACGCAAATAAACTACGCAAAATTATCATAAAGTAACTCGATAATGAATAGGCCATTCCTAATAAAACAACATTGAACATTTTGTATTGAATTTCCAATTCTATACGAGATCAAGAAAAACAATCTGGCATCAAAACATAAAAAAAACAGAACACCAAGTATTAATTTAAAAAAATGTGATAAGTTTTTTATGACACAAATAAGAAATGTTTCCTTATAGATCCCATGAAAGATACTTTGAACCATGCTCTTGTATTAACTAATCAATTAATGCCACCATAATCTGTTAATTAATTTGTAAATTCGATTTGATAAATCTTTCAATATCTTTCCATTCTTTTTAATATTCCTTTTACAATATTTCACACCATACAATTAAATCAAGAGAATTAAAACTGAAAATGAATTAAACTGCAAAAACCGTTAATGCGGTGTGGTCAAATTGCCGCTTAATTCTCACAAATTCAAAAGTCAGACGCGGTTTTGTGAGATACTTTCGTGTGCAATTATCTCATTACCATAAAACATATGCAACTTAATAAGTGTAGCCGTGAGACAACAATTATACTGAACAAAAGAAGTTTTCACAAGTCCTACCGAACTTTCAAAATGGTAAATATTGAATCCGCAAATTGACCAAACAATGTGAACAACTTTTGCAATTAACTCTTAATATTTTTTGTATGCATATTTTGTACTAAAAGTATATTTTTTCTCTAAATTCAATTTTTCTACATAGATAATATTTAACCTACTTATGTACTAATCTCTCTTATCATCACAACCAACTTTGTAATATATTTTTAGAAATTTAATTATTAGTGTTAATAAAACTTTTGATTCGAAAAAATCAAACACCAAATTTATTTGAGATCATCTTTCTATGATTATAAAATAGAATATTATCTTAATAAAATCTCGCCTACAAAAATAAAAAAATAATAATATAAAAGCGCGGAAAATCATATGGACCACGTTTTCAATAAATATCCTTAACTATCACGCGCTCTTTTTCTTTCCAAATTTTAAATTATTCAACTTTTAATATTTCCATATATTACACATATTTATTATTTACATCCTATATATATACCCCATATGTTCCTACAACTATTCCTCCTTAATTCGACAAACTTTTCCTAAAGAAAAAAAAAAAAACATGGATCAAGAAATCGACCACCATCAATCCAAAAGACTAAAGATTACAAACCCTTCGATCGAGTTTACCAGAGGTCAAACAATCGGTCATGGAAGCTTCGCAAAAGTCAGTCTCGCAAAACCTGCTAGCAAGAATTCGTGTAACTTACCATCATTGGTAGCTGTTAAGTCATGTGGGGTGTCACACATGGCTTCTTTAGTTAAAGAGCGTATGGTTTACGAAGAGCTTAAAGATTGTTCCGAGATTGTTAAGTGTTATGGTGATAGCTACACTGTCGAAAAAGGCGAAAAGATGTATAATGTTGTGTTGGAGTATGCTTGTGGTGGTTCTTTGGCTGAGAAAGGACTAAAGATGGTGGAATGTGATGTGAGAAAGTGTTTAAAGTCGATTTTGAAAGGGTTAAAGTTTATTCATGATAAAGGGTATGTGCATTGTGATATTAAGTTGCAGAATGTGTTGGTGTTTGATGGTGGTGAGGTAAAGATTGCGGATTTCGGGCTAGCGAAAAAATCGGGTGAGAGGACAAAGTGCGAGTACGAGGTACGAGGTACGCCGTTATATTTGGCTCCTGAGACGGTTGTTGGAGGTGAACAAGAACCTGCATCCGACATATGGGCAGTTGGGTGTTTGGTTTCTGAGATGGTGACTGGGTTGCCAGCGTGGACATGTGCTGACGTCAGCAGTCTTTTGATGAGAATCGGAGTTGGCGCGGAAACCCCGGAGATTCCCGGGGGTTTATCCGACGCGGGAAAAGATTTTTTAGGGAGGTGTTTTGTGAAAGATCCTAGTAAAAGATGGACGGCTGAGATGCTTTTAAATCATCCGTTTGTTAAAGGTGAGGATTGTGCCACGTCAGTGTCCCCAAGAGACCCGTTTGATTTTCCTGATTGGGAGATGGACCAAACTGGTCCCGTGACTCCAGAATTAGTCACGGAAACAGATTGTTGGATTGCAGGAGTGACGCGTGTCTTGGCGAAAGATAGATTGCGGCAGTTGGTGACGACGGCAGAAAGACCAAGTTGGTTCGATGAGAGCGGTTGGATTACAGTTAGATGAGGATAGGGGTTTTAGTGATGATTATTAGGAAACTGGGATTGGGGATTTTTTTATTTTGGGTATGATATTTTTGATCAAGATGTAAATACTGGGGATGTAGATAGTAATGATTTTGATGGTTCTATGACCTCATAATTCTTAATGAAAGATACTATTTGTCTATAACTATGTTTGTTTTTGCATTATAGTTTATTGCTCTTGAAACTTACAATTATCATAGTTTGCTTAAACATTACAAATGTTAACTTATATTTTGGGTCATGAAACATTTAATTAATACTTAAACATGAAGTTTTGTACTAAAAGTATGAGATTTACATGTCAAATTAATGTATCTATAGTATGATTGATAATGGATAGAATATGGTGATGGAGATGCACTTTACTAAAGGAAAAGACTGTATCTATTTTTAGACGATTAAAGGTAAATAATACTAAGATAATGTAAAGATTCTTTCTGAATAGTAATAAAAAGATTTAATTGGAGCTCGGTGTGAAAAGTGAGAGATGTAACTTGGGTTTGAAGCAAAGATAAGTTATTCCATCTAATAATTGTCGGTTATTAACTTATAATTTAGTTCTATCGAAAAATTAATTAATATTTTTTATGAGAAATTTTCAAATTCTTACTCTTATTTTGATGTTTACCAAAGGACAAATTCTCATCATCCATCTAGTTTGATCTAATGGTGAGGATTAACCTAAAATTTAATATGTCTAAACCTAATTTCATGTTTTTTTCTTGTCTTTTTTTTTTATACACATTTTTTTTGTCTTTCTTTCCTTCTTTTTTTTTTGTGTGTTTTTTTAATTATTCACGTTTTTAGTTATAATCATTTTTTTCTTTTTTTTACGGTTTTTGGTAATATTTACGTTTTTTTTTTAAATTCACATTTTTTTATGTTCACGTTTTCTTTTATTTGTTTGTTTTTTTAATTCACGTTATTTACGTTTTTTTTTAATTCGCTTTTTCCTTTCCTTTCAAACGTTTCGTCCATTTCATACGCTTTCATCTATTTTTCGTCCGCTTTCATATGTTTCGCCGCTTTCTTACGTTTTGTCCGCTTTCACACGCCGCCCGCTTTTTACGCTTTCATCCATTATTCATACGTTTTCGTCCGCTTTCATACGTGTTTTACGTTTTCATACATATTCGTCCGCTTTCATACGTTTTAGTCCGTTAGTAAATGTTTTCTACCGTTTTAAACGTTTTCATCGTTTCGAATATCACAATTGATATTCGAATAGCACAAGTGATATTCGTGATATTCGAATATCACAAATGATACCGTGAATATCGCAGTGATATTATGTGATATTCGAGAATATCACGTGATATTCGAATACCATGATTTTTGAATATTATAAGTGATTTTCAACTAATGTTTTGAATACTGAAATCACACGTGATATTCATAATATCACACAATGATGTCGGGAAAGACAAGTGATATTCATAATATCACAAGTGATATTCGAATATCACAACCGATATTCGTAAAATCACAAGTGATATTCGAAAATAAATAATCACATGTGATATTCATAATATCACAAAGTGATATTCAGATAATCACAAGTGATATTCAATATCTCGTAAATCACTGTGATGGTCGAAACGATGAAACAAACGAAAACTTAAGAAAATGGGAAACGTATGAAAGAGTAAAACACGATGAAAACGGACGAAAATGAAAGAAAATGATGAAAGCGGCGAAACGTATGAAACCGATGAAAACGTATGAAATCAAGAAAAAACGCGAATTTAAAAAAAAAAAAAAAAAAACGTTAATTTAAAAAAAAAAACGTGAATAAGGAAAAAAAGTGAATAAAAAGAAAGAAAAAAAGAAAAAAACATGGACTTATGTTTATTTACTAAATCTTATATTAATCTCCACCATTAGATCAAACTAGATGAATGGTGGGGATTTGTCCCTTGGTAAGTATGAATTTATGAGTAATCAAAATAAATTGACTCTACTTTTTATATTACAAAAAGGAATGTGGATCAAGCGTAATATTTTGGAAGAGGAATTTTATGCCATATAGTTTTGGTAACTCTCATGGCGGTTTAAGCCAACTTCTTATGATCTTATCCTAGGTTAACAATATCTTTAGATGAATATATAGCATCCAAAGAATGTTTTCTTGTCAAAGGGTTATAAAGATATTTGTATCCATCACTATTTTTGTCAATATATATTTGGTCAGGTTAAATTTCATGGATAAGAAAGAAAAGATACGTATGCTCATTTTAATGTAAAAATTAAAGTGATAATAATAATTTTAAAAAAAAAAAGTTTCATGTAACCAAATGGATCAAGGTAGTGGATTGTGAATCCACCATACTAGTGTTAATTAAGGAAACCAAATGTATCATTTATCATTTTACAAGAATTAAAATTGAGAACTTTTAACTAAAGGTTTGTTAGAATGTATTAATCAAACACAAATTTTCTTTTCTATTAAAAAATGCATTTAATATACATTAATCAAACTAAAAAATTAATTTAATTAAATATTATTTTTAATTTAATGAACATTAAATTTTCTTGTTTAAATATATAAAACAGTGATAATCCTTTAACTAAATAGCTAATGCACAAAATAACTGGTGGTGTATGAATTCAGAGGTATTTTTAAAACCATTTCTTACAAAATGCACTTGCTGCATATAATTGTTTCTGGTCCAAGTTTGGTTGGTCTAGTAACTCTAGTCACTTTATTACATCATTTTAAGTTTTAACAACACATACTAGTATATTCAAAATAATATAGAAAACAGTGATAAAAGTGTCTAACTTATACCAATTTCAATTTAACGTATTTTTTTTTTTTTCTTCAATTTAATATACTAAACTTATTTTTGATTGCGATGTAAGGCATATAACTGTTTTCGATTCTTTATGATGAAAAAATTACATGTTTCATCCCTATGGTTTATCCCAATAACATTCGTAGTCTTATTTCATTTTAATTACGCCGCACAAATGTTTCGTCCGCTTTTATAGGTTTTCATACGTTTTGTCAATTTGTATCGTTAACTTTTTAAAGAAATTAAAATTTAAAAAAATACAATTTAAAAAAATTAAAATTAATTTTTTAAAACAACAAAATTTTAAATTTATTTAAAAATATTAATTTTTAAAAAACTTAAAGTTTTTAAAAAATTAAAATTTTTAAAAAAGTTTTATCCGATTTTAAAAAATTAGAATTTTAAAATTTTAATCTTTTAAAAAATTAATTTTTTATTTTTTTAAAGTTTAAAACTTTTATATATTTTTAAAAATTTTAATTTTTTAAAATTTTCTTTTTAAATTTGAACTTTTTATTTTTTTTTAAACTTTAATTTTTTAAAATCCTTTTAAAAAAATCTTTTAAAAAAATTAAAATTTTATTGTTTTTATAAAAGTTTATTTTTTCAAAAAATTAATTTTTTAAACATTAATTTAAAAATATATATATTTTTAAATATATATATTTTTTAATTTTAATGTATAAAATTGACAAAACATATGAAAAGTGAAAAACGGACGAAAAACATTTGTCGGCGTAATTAAAATGAAATAAGGAGTATGAATGTTATTGGGATAGACCATAGGGATGAAACATGTAATTTTTTCGTCATAAACTAACCGATAAATCCGTTATATGCCTTACATCGAATCAAAATAAGTTGAGACATTAAATGAAGAAAAAAAAGAGGTACATTAAATCGAAATTGCTATAAATGTGACACTTTTATACAATTTGCCCAATAATATATGGTGATAACTTATTAATACATTGCTTATCCTTCAAAAAAGAAATTTGATATTGTTAAAACATTGATGTGTGCTCGAAGTTAAGTGAGTTTGTTGAATAAAACTTTTCACAAAGGGTCAACGAATAAAGTTGTAATCCCTTAGTAATCTCGCATGTTTTTCTGATGGTTAACATATAATACGTGAATCTAATTTTGGTGTTAGGTAGCATTATTAGTTTATGAAATAATTGATTTTGTTTAAGTTATAACAACACCGAAAATTATTTGTCAAACAGCTTTGATTCTGAACATGGTCAAGAGACACATTTTTCATTATGAACATGATAAAGAATTACGAGTATGATTTAGAAGTGGAAGGTGCATTCATTCAAATTTTCACACAGGACTGAAAATCTTATTTGAAATTAGGATATATTGTAATGTGCATAAGGAAGAAGAATATAATGCAACAAAATGGACAACTTGTTTACGGACAGTGACTTTATTTATATATTAAAAACTTACAAAAGCTAACATGTGTGTATATTGATATGCATGTAAAACTGCAAAAAGTCCAAAACAATTAACATCGGTGCATAAAATTGTTAGATGATACTATGATAGGTTATTGATAGCATGAGAACCAGGCCCATTAACTCCACGGATCCAAAAATTTCAGCTACAAAATTGGGCCTGTATCTGGACCTTCATGGCTTCATTAGCTTCAGAAAGGTGGTTTAGACTTTAGAGTGCTAGAAGATAAACAAAAGAGTAAAGTAAAGTAATTTCAACGCCGCCTTTTACTAAGCATGAGACTTATCTGCTTTTAGGTGTTTGGGAAGGTTAAGATGTAGACAATTTTACCCCTACCTAAGGTAGAGACGCTGCCCAGTTCTACCAAGGTAGAAAGGACCTCCACCAGAGTAGGAGTGAGGATCGAACCCCTGACCTCTCGGTTGAGAAGCAAAGGGTTTTCCAAATGATCCAACCCTACTTGTTAAGATAAACAAAAGAGTGTAACTCCAAAATACATATATCCATATGGTTTACCAAATTTTATAATTTACATCAATGTCAGATAAGTTAGGCTATTTACATCCATTCCTCAACAAACGTTAGATAATATAAATCTTTAAAAAAAACGATGCAAATATTTTCAGTTATTGACTTACGTGAGTCTAACATGAGGAGTGTTTTTGTCTTTTTGCTTCTTCTTTTTCTTCTTCTTCTTCTTCTTCTTATTATTATTATTAGGCGTAAATTGCAATACATTCATGTTACAAGCAGAAAGACAAAAACACCCTCATGTTTGACTCATGTTAGCAGATAACGGAAACACATTTGCATCATTCATATTTAAGGATATATATTGTCTAACTTTTGTTGACAGAGGAATGTAGATAACCCAACTTATCCAAATAAGTAAATATGATGTAAACTGTAAATTTTGGCAAAAAAAAAAAGATGTATTTTAGAGTTTACCCTAAACAAAACAAGGTGTCTATAGCCTACACTATATAACATATTTTAATTGTAACTGCAAAAAAGAATGTAATTGTAAGAATGTTATTTTTTACATGTTACAAAAAGAGTCGAGGCGACACACTTAAGTGGTATGGCGACAAGTGATGGAACAAATATAGACTAAGAATAACTATGGGATGCTTAAATATAACCATACAAGATAACTTACAATTGCATGATAAGTAAGGGTGGAACATAATGGGGATGGAGTGCTATTAAAGCAAGGTTTGAGTAAATATGTAAATAATGATGTGTATATAGGGATGTATCTAAATGTCCCTAAACAGAAAAGACATTATCTTTTACAACTCTTTAAGGTATAGTATAAGAGAATAGCGTGGTTACAATTTTTGTAGCCAATTGGCTGCAATCCTTTATCAGAAAATTATACTCTTCTTATATAATATCTGAACTCTTCAACTTTGAAAATCAAAAGGCAAATATCTAACTGTTTAACATTGTGGAATTCAAAAGAGTCAATTACGGAGTACTATATGTTCAAAAAAAAAAAAAAAAAAAAATTACGGAGTACTATGTTTGCTCTACTGTTTAGTTAGCACATTTTATTTTGAAGTACAATAATAGCATTGATATAAGGCGAATGCTCCGTAGAAAGTTGGGTAATAATGCTTCAAGCAATTAGTTACAGGTTTTAATAGGGAAGTTAAATTTAAAGCTTCAATGATTCTGGCCCCTAAACCAGAACCTTCAAGTTCCGCCACTGTCTATAAGTACAATAGTCAACACATCTAATGCTTGAAAAGTTTGCTTGGTCATAAGGGCACGATAGTGCTACTTTGGACCGCAAGGACATCAGCCAAAACGTGTTACAGTTTTTATATTTGCTTTCACACAATTACAACCTAGAAAACATGTGTGTTTTACTCTTTAAGGAGCATGTCATTATCGATACACCCATGACTTTGTTCTATTTGTCGACACGTAAATCCAAAACAATCGTATAGCACCAACAGAAAATCCAAATAAATAAATTTATGAATATAAATAATCCCATAAACACCAAATATTAATTAAAAAACCTTAAAATATTGTACATGGTTACACCATTGCATAATAAAATACTCTCCAAAGGTCACCGACGCTGTTGAAGACCACCTTCTGCTGCTCATTGCCCATTTGATTTTTTACTTTTTAACTCCTTTTGTGTGTGGTAAATAAATAAACAACAAAACTGTCATAGGTACATTTTGCAACTTTGTCACCAACTGTAAATGTTCATGCCTGAATGAGCTAAAATACCGATCCCCGTAACATGTATACGTGCAACTTTCCCAAGTTACTGAACTGTGCACGAGTTCTTGAGAGAAATCGGTGTGTTGATGACTTTGGTTGGTTTATAAACAATGGCACACGACACTTTTTTGTTGAACCTTGGTTTGACCAATTTTCCTAGCACGTAAGCCTTGGCTTTAACCGTGAAATTTAGGTTCAATGGTACAGGTGCAGTTAGTTTACCATTTTCGCTACTCCAATTTACACCTCCTCCGTATAAGGGGACACCAACACCTCGTACGTTGACGCTCACGATTCTGTGACCTTTTCTTTTTTGATAAAATTTCTTGATCTGCATTGAAGTAACAATAAGGCTTTAGCTCAATGGACCTAACTAAAGTATCACACTAAAGTCAAATACTCGTTTGATTTTATACAAGTTTGAGTAACATTGAAATGTAACTAAAATTGAACTAATAAATTTTTTAGTGTAGATTTTTTAACTTACAGATCCGGTCGCTAAGGTGAGTTCAGTGTATGCGAGATCAACTATTGTGGATGACACATGAACCCCAAAGAAAGTACCACGATTACGAAAATTGAATTTGATCGTGGCGTTTAATGTCACCATCTCAGTGGCAACTCCAGATGCATCTGCCCCAGCATTCACTACAAATTGATCAAATGCTATACTCTGCATAAACCACATATTCACATCTTTAATTAGTCTATATTAAAAGGACACTAAACTATTAAAATAAGTGCCAAAAATGTACATTTCTTACTAAATTTATCCAATCAACTAGATCAAAAATGAAAATAGACTAAATTTTTTACCCCAACTTTTGTATTAGAACAGATTGACTAGAAAAGTAATCTAACAGTAAATACATAAGCATAATAAGACATACCCTCATGGTGATAACAGGCTTTTGAGGTCTAGCAGCACCCCACAAAACAAGAGCGAAAAACGTAAACAAAACAAAGAATCCAACAACAAACGCTAGAAAATAACATCTGCGAGGAATCGGCTTTCCACCATCTTCATCGTACAATCCTTCTTCCTCAATTGCATCAAATCCCTTTTCACCTTTCCTATGTTGTTGATGTTGACTTCCTTTCCTAGATCCAGGTCGAAGCGACCCAGAATACCTAGTAGAGGAAGAATTCCTAGACTGACGACCAGGTGAGCCACTTGGGCTCAGCACTGGCGTCGAGTGAAAAGAATTAGTAGTCTTTTCACCGTCATGTGAGTCACTTTCACGTGACGGACTCTGTACATAGTACACAGGCCGGCGCGGTGACCTTTGAGGTGACGAAGCTGTTAAACTCGTCACCTCAGAATCTGTCTTTGCGTGCATAGACATATTTGGTCTAGTTGAAAAGACTGATTATGTGTGTTTTGGTGTCAGATATGAAACTGAAAAAGAGGAAAAGAAGTGGATCTAGTATAGTGGTGCCTATATGTGTTTAGACTTTATTATCTTACACACAGTGAAAGTGTGAGACAAGTTCTACCTTGTCGACATGACTTTTAATTAGTAGTAGCATGTTATGATATTCAGGGTTGGTTTTGAAGGTTGGACTCTAGCTCATTTGTTTATTAATAAGAACAAATGAAGGTTGGAAGAAAGCAACCCATGTTACTTAAACTATTTTTGTAAAAGAAAATTATGGCTATATGATAGGAGAGTATACATATAATAATCGAGTAATAAGTGAATAAATTATCATCAGCACACTCGAAACTTGCTTTCAATGTACCTAATGATTTGTTATCATACCTATATGAGTGGAAAATGAAATGATTATGCTAATTTAAAGCAAATTGTCGTTATTATAAGAATAACTAATATAATTTGCTAATGGGGTTGATACTCACACCATTTTTTCTTATACTTACAAAGACATCGGTCGTGCCAGAATGAAGTAATGGAGGCCAAGTAAAAATTTCATAGGGCCTAAACATGATGATGAAAATTAATTGTAACCGTCTAGCTTTAAGTTTTAATGAGTTCTTCGTCACTCAGATCACTTTAAGATGAGTTTAATGATATTTAGAGATAATTTCATATATCGTTAACATTTCGTTGGAAGAACTTTGCGCTCTAAAATATATAATGAGATATATTTTGGCGCTTTAAAATTTCAGTTCTCATGCAGAAGACACCCGCACACCCTCGAATACGGCCAGACACCTGCATAACATCAGAATGCATATCAGATAAAGACAAGAATGCATAATTGTGGTGTAAGTATAAAAAAAATGATGTGAGTATCAATACCCTTTGCTAATGGCACAAATTATTCGAAGGATATATTATTACAATACCTATTGTTAACTTATAAGTGAAATGATGCAACCATCATACGACATACAAGCAGTGAAACAATATATATAAAAATATAAAATGATAAAAGCAACGTCTAAACAAGCTATACTAAAAATAAATAAAAATTCCAGACAAAAATGCGTCTATGTTTGGAAATGGGTTGAGATATAGGAAAAGTGACATTATTTCGAGATTATGACAATAGTTTGTTCCTTTCTTTTTCATTATAATTGCATATTTCGTTTCATAAAACTACAAAAGTATTGTTTTTTTTTAACGAAAACTTTTTTCACATCGTATACCACTTATCTAATAATATATCTAACAAATGACTTCAGCAAGGCTTGAAACCACAACATCTAAGTTGGTGGGCAACTTAATATGATGTTTTATGAATTTATCATAATTTCATGATTCTAGTAATTCTTCAAGGTTTGGTATATGAAAATTTTATTGCTATTGTGTCGTGTTTCTTGTTATTGTTGTTAGTTGGCGTTATAAAAATAGTATTTGCTCAGATGTACAGGTTATGCGTATATTTTACTTCTATTAGTTGTAACTTGTAAGTGAATACAGCAGCTAATAAGTTTTTATTTCAATAAAAAAAACAATAACGTAAAATGGTAAAATCCAGTTGTTTTATTAGATGTTTTTATTTAGTTTTAGAGAGTACGATAATAACGCCGGTTGGCATGTAAGTTAGTTTATTGACCACCGACAAAGTTGAAAATAATTTAGTATTTCATTGGGAAGTGCTGCTTTTCTTTCTCATATAATTTGTGCACAAGTTTGTCGCGTGTTGTCAGCCTCCTTTAAACAAAAATCTAATCAGGATCCAAATTGATATAGTCTTAATTAGGGGTGTCGTTCGGGCTGATCCGACCTGAACTCGAACCCGACCCGACCTGAACCTGGCCCGAGGTAATTTGGGTTGGGTCAATCAGGTTCAAAAATATATTCGGGTCAATCGGGTCAACCCGAATTAACTCGAGTTCTAAACAAGGTCTGGTTCGGGTATGTTTTTTTAGCCTTGACCCGAACCGAACCCGACTAACCCGGTTCAATAACACTTTTACAATGTAAAATACTCGGGTTGATCCCGAACCCGAATTGACCCGATCCGACTTGACCCGAGTTCTAAACAAGGTCGGGTTCAGGTATGTTTTTTTAAGGCTTTACCCGATTTGACCAACCCGAGTTGACCCGAACCCGACCGGGTCAACCCGAATAACACCCCTAGTCTTGATTATAATGAATAACGTTTTTTTTTTTTTTTTTTTGAACGGCATTTAAATTAAAAAGGAAATTAGCAAAGAGCTAAAAAATATTACAACGGTTTTTAAGCCAATTAGATCAAATTAAACATTTAGAACATTTACAATTTAACCAAGTAAAAGAACAAAGACTAATATTGTCAAATAAATCACATTTCCTCATGCATTGAGAGTTAAATATGATGGAGTTCCTATACTTTCAGAGGGTCCACCAAACTGTAGCAGTGATCATTTGTAATCGAGACTTCCCATCACTTTTTTGGTGCAAAGGTGAGAATATTTATAGGGTAAAAGTAAAAAATGATAAACATGTTTTCTCAAATGTACCAATATAATAAACATGGTCATTTATGTACCAATATGCTAAACCAAAGATCAAATTATGTACAATAATGGGTAATTCTTCACATCTTCATCTCTAACATCTGCATCGTTAGTCTTTATACTAATAACCATTAGTAAATAGCTTAAAACTTGTTTTTCTTACGTTTTCGTCTGTTTTTTACGTTTTCGTCCATTTTTTTTATGTTTTCGTCCAATTTTTTACGTTTTCGTAAGATTTTTTACGTCGTCGACCGTTTTTTTACGTTTTCATCCGATTTTTTCCGTTTACGTCCGTTTGTTTACGTTTCCGTCCAATTTTTTACATTTTCGTCCGATTTTTTACGTCGTCGACCATTTTTTTACGTTCTCATCCATTTTTTTACAAATTCGACCCCTTTATTACGTTTTCATCCGTTTTTTTAAAGTTTTCGTATGTTTTTTACGTTTTTGCCTGTTTTTTTACGTTTTCATATGTTTTTTATGTTTTCGTCTGTTTTTTTATGTTCCGGTCTGTTTTTTACGTTTTTGTCATATTTTTTACTTTTTTCATCCGTTTTTTTACGTTTCCATTTTTTACGTTTTCGTTCAATTTTTTACGTCGTCGACCGTTTTTATCTGTTTTTTTGTGTTTTCGTATTTTTTGTACGTTTTCGTCTGATTTTTTACATAAAAGAACAGACTAAACGTAACAAAGGGGTCAAAAACGTAAAAAAACAGACAAAAACTTCATAAAACGGACAAAAACGTAACAAAAGAATCAAAAACGTAAATAAACGGACGAACACGTAAAAAAACGGTCGACGACGTAAAAAATCAGTCGAAAACGTAAAAAGTAGGAAGAAAACGTAAAAAAATAGACGAAAACGTAAAAAAACAGACGAAAACGTAAAAAAACAGACGAAAACCTAAGAAATCTAGGGATGAGCATTTGGACCCGAATCCCGGTATCGAACCGAAACTGTCTGACTTGCACTGCATCGACACAGATCGACTCTCAATACATGGTACGGTAGCGGTGCACTCGAATTGAGCCCAAAAATTCGGACCACTAATACTGATCAAGACCAAAACGGAAGCACCAAAAAATCCCGAAAATTGAGTAGTCATATTTTTTAATTAAAAACTTATCCAAACACCCATTTGATTCGTTCCGTGTCAAACAATAGTCATGTAAAACATATGAAAAAAGATCAAACGTTCGAAAAACTTATTGTGGCAACTACAGATCATTCATAAACGCTCCCAAAAATTAAAACCGAACCTATTTTATAAGTTTTGGAACATTTGTATGTTACGAATATCTTGGTGATGTATTTATTTAAGTGTTGGTTATGTTTTATGCCAATTCGTGGTTTGAAATCACTTGAAAATGCATGTTTTTTTCTATTTTTTGTTGCATTTTTTTGAAATCCTTTTTGGTTTAACAAAAAACGGGAAGAACCGTATAGGTGCCGATTTTCCGGTACCGAATTTGGTACCTGAATCCCGTCCAGTACGGTACCGGTGCCCACTTTCATGCTCGATAAAAACTCGGTACCACCAATTCGGTACGAGTTCGGTACCATTCTAGTACCGTGCTCATCCCTAAAAAACGGACGAAACGTAATAAAGGGGTCGAAAACGTAAAAAAATAGACGAAAACGTAAAAAATGGACGAAAACGTAAAGAATATGACGAAAACGTAAAAAACAGACAAAACGTAAAAAAAACAGACGAAAACGTAACTAAGGGGTCGAAAACGTAACAAATGGGTTGAAAACGTAAAAAACGGACGAAAACGTAAAAAAACGAATGAAAATGTTAAAAACATACGAAAACGTAAATAACAGACGAAAACGTAAAAAAAACGGATGAAATTGAAAAAAACGGTCGACGACGTAAAAAATCGGACGAAAAAACGTAAAAAGCGACGAAAACGTAAAAAACATACAAAAACGTTTAAAAAAACGTACGAAAACGTAACAAAGGGGTCGGAAACGTAAAAAAAGGACGAAAACGTAAAAGGCGGAGGAAAACGTAAAAAACATACGAAAACGTAAGAAAACCAAGTTTTAAGTTATTTACTGACGGCCGTTAGTATAAAAGACTAACGATGCAGATGTGAAAGATGAAGATGTGAAGAATTACTCATTATTGTACATAATTTGTTCTTTGGTTTAGCATATTGATCTCTGTTGTAAAAATCGGCCCAGGCGGCCGATTAATCCCCGCATAATCGCTGATCGCTCACTAAGCGCCTTGATATATCTTAATCGGCCTATTTAATCGGTTTGGTCAAAGATCGCTTAAAAATCGGTCAACAAACCGATTAATTGGACAAAATCGCCTAATCGGATTAATCGGACAAAAGCGTTTAAAAATTGGTCAACAAAATCGCTTAAAAATCTGACAAAATCACTTATAAATCAGTCAACAAACTGATTAATCGGACAAAATCGGTCAAAGGTCGCTTAAAAATGGTCAACAAACCGAGTAATATTTATGTTTGACTATGAACTTTGAAGAATTATGTATTATGTCTATATTTGAACACTTGAAATATTTGAACTTTGATGCAATACACTTATCTCATACGTATAAAATAATATAATATCTAAAATTACATTTTTGTGTATAAAAATTTCAATCCGATTAATCCCCGCCTAACCGATTAATCGCTAGGCCCTACCTAACCGCCTCACTAGCGCCTAGCGATTTTTACAACCTTGATATTGATACATAAATGAACATATTTATCATATTGGTTCATTTGATAAAGCATATTTATCATTTTTGACTTTTACCCATATTTATATTATACTCCAAAGTTTGTACAACATAAGAATAGAAACAAGATTTGGACATCACCCAAATCTGATACAAAACTCAAACAGACAACCTATACATGAACTATCCGATATCAGACATCACTACTGAATTATATCTAATAGAACTAATCTCAGACAGACTACTTAACCAGTCATCCAAACACAAGCATTATCTCTTCCTTCTTTCTCTACTATACTTCTATATAAACTCACCTTTTTATAGCACCTACCATCTAGCTACATTTCATCTACTCCATTCTACCAAGCTACTCAACCTGCCACCACACTAGACAAGATAGAATTGGAGAGAGGCATCACTAGGAACCCATAACCCATCCATGGGAGGGCTCTGCCAAGACAACCTACATTTCCCTCTCAAATTGAAGGCTTCAGTTGTTTGGAAACACACTCCCTCCATGATGACCATCCTTTCCTCCTTGACAGTGCATTGGGTAGACCAAGAAGGATCATCTTTCATCCCTCTCTATACCACCCATCATGCACTGTCCCCCTAGCCATTTACCTTTCACAATGGTAGTCCCTACTTTATGATACATCCATATTGAATTAGACCTCCTATCTAGCCAACCGCTGCTGTCCAATCTCCTCCAAAGGCCAGACTAAACCAACAATGGGACTATAATAGGTACATTCACGCCAATTAGGACTCCAAGGTAACTACCCATTGTAATGGCCTGATAAGAAGAACATAAGCAACATATGTTTGATTAATTACTCTTGTCCATGTGCCAACCAATTCCATACATTCCTTTGATACCCAATTCCAGTATTTACAAACCGCATACTCCTCCAAACACCCCTTTAAGTCCCCTGTCACACAGTCAACTATCATGCATTCCTTGAACCAAAATTTTTTCCAAGAGATTCTTAAATATTCCTGTCAAATTTGATATTCTAGATGGTTTCAACATTGAGAACATTTGTAGTTTACTTGACCCTGATTGAAACCATTTTTGCCTTGATTTCATCACACATTATTTTAAACATGTCATTTGCACTTCTTTTTTGGCCAGTGAATAGTCTGCTATTTCTTTCTTGCCAAATGTAGTAGACTATGGCAGCAAGGCATAGTTTTTTTATAATCTCCCAAACAGCCCCACCAGTGGTTTCAGTAATTAATCTGTTAATCATTACTTTCCAAGTGTTATCTGTTGATTTAATCTTTGCAATCTTGCATATTGACTTCCATATATGCATAGCAGACTCACATTTGAAGAACAAGTGATTGTGTGAGTCTACTTCTTTCTCACATAAGCTGCATTCATATGTTTTGTTAGGGTACCATCTCTGCAACTTATCTTGAGTGCACAGTTTTTGCCTAACAGTTAGCCATAAAATGAAGGTATGTTTAGGAACAATGTGAGAATGCCATACAAGGTTCTTCCAACTTACTTGACCAATGTCTTCCCTCACATTTTTCCAGACTATACTAATGGTAAACTTCATTGTACTGCCTTTCTTGTCCACCCACACAGGCTTATCAGGACTGTCATTTAGCACAGGAATAGGAATATTATTTAATTGAGGAAATTTGACTAACCATTGCATAGGCCATTTCCACCCTTCATCTTCAATCACATCAGCTAGTTTAGTATCATCTTGAAAACCAGCATATTATACCTTTTTTTGTTGATATAAGTAGCTAATGGCAGATTATTATGCCACTTATCATGCCATACACTTATTGTTTTGCCATTACCTACTTGATATCTCATATGCTTTCCCACCCAATCTCTTAGGCTTAAAATACACTTCCAAAACCAACTGTCATTCTTATCAACAACCACATCCCAAACACTTCTGTTTTTTAGCTTAACCACATTTATCCACTTGACCCAAAGAGACTTCCCGTCACTTGATAAATGGAGATTATCAAACCATGACTTCCAACTTGAACGAGAATATATAACAGGAATAGACACGTCGCACCAAATAATGAATGGCGTAATACAAACAAAAATGCTGAATCATAAACAAGAACAACTATATTTATCATGGTTCGTATTATTTGGTGTGCACATCATCACATCTTTGTGTCTCTCTGTTCACCGTCTGTTAATCGTGCTGAAATTTCTCTTTAGATTGTTTTTCCACTTTCATGACCCGTCTACTTATCACGTTGAAATCAACTTGTTCCAATTTGTTTTAGCGAACTCTAACCTTGGTTAGACAAGCGTCATTGACAAGATCATCATTGAAAAAACTAAAAACTCTTGGCAACTAGAACAACGATTGCAAGGAAGAGTCAAATGATCGTGTATTTCTAATCTTAATTTGAAAGGTTGGTATTTTGTTAGAAGGAACTTTACAAGTTATTGTTGAACCTAATTATACTTTGTTATATATGTTGGGGGTTACCTCCCAGAACAGGGTTAAGACAATCAATGACAGTAGCAATACCACTTGGTGGTTACCGGATATCACTTGGAATCGTGTGATCACTTTCCAAAGTAAACTATTCGACCCTAATGCCTGGGTATCACGAATATCTACTGGGATAAGACCAAATGCGCTAGAGAATTAGGCACAATTCTATAACCCTTTCGCTAATAAGTGTTTACGTTTTACGTGTGTCCTCATGCATGTTCGGATCTCCTATATATAGGAGGTTACTCTTGAGCTATTCCAATGGAATTATGAGTATTAATCGCCCATTAATAGCCTCATAATTATCCCCATTATAGCCGTTAGTGGTTACATGACCAATTAAACGTGGTCATAAAGAAGTTGTAATCGCCATTTAGCAAGATTTTCCATAAGCAAGATTTTCCACTAGCAAGATTTCACTTGCGGTGGAAGTATGATCATCGCTGGAAACACCGCTTATCAAGATTTCATAGCACTATCGCTGGATACACTACTCAATGGAAACATCGCTTATCAATGGAAACACCGCTTATCGGTGGAAGCCACAAGACTTTCACCAATACAAACCACTATTAGAGTCGGTGTTCATGGACCTTATGGGTGTACACTGCACCTCCTAACCCATTACAAGGTGTGAACTAATCCCACAATTGCACTAAATTTTCCAACAATCCTCCCCAAATTTAGTTCACTTCCTTTGCATGAAAAATAAACATCAATCAAAACATGTGCATAAACGAAAATGTCCCGAGGATTGAATTTCCATCTTAGTAAATTACACGCTCAAATATTCGAGAATCGGGGTGTTCTAAGAATTGAACCCTTCAACCCATTTGAATACCAAGATAAAATACACACAAGTTTTCAAACACTTAAAAGCTCCCGACACTATACAAGCCATGTGTCCATATCCAAATTCATAAATGTTGTAAAAGCTAAAAGTCCAAAGCTTCTCAAGCGGCAAAACTTCAACATTTACATAGGTGGTTCCTCTTTAGTCATGCTCCGCCAAGCACTTTTTCAAAGAAAATTAACCATTAAGAAGTAAAGACTTCATCCTCCTTTCAAGCAGTTCTCGAGCACAACCTTGGGATGTAAATAAACATGTGCTCCAATCCACCGAATGTTCGCCTTTCCACATTGAACTCAGCTCCCAAGTTTCCTTAGGAGGAGTGGGTGTCCTAGCATTCAAATGACTAACTGGACTTAAACCCATCCCTTTAGCGACTTTATAACCAAGTCTCTAGCCGCACCCTTCGTCAAGTGATCGCCTAAGTTCTATTGAGATCTCACAAACTCTATAGATACCACCCCATTCATGATAAGCGACGAATCATGCTATGTCCGACACCCAAGTGTCTAGACTTACCATTGTACATTTGGCTATAAGCCTTAGCCAATGTAGTGCACTATCACATCGGATAGAAATAGGTGCTATAGGTTTAGCCACAATGGAATCTCAAGAAGCAAGTTTTTCAACCATTCGCCTTCTTTACCAAAGAAATGCTAGAGCCACAAATTCAGATTCCATTGTTGAACCGGTGATGCAAGTTTGTTTCTTGGATGCCTAAGAAATTGCACCTCCACCAAGTAGAATACCCACCATTGGTAGGCTAATTGTCTTCGATGTTATCGATCCAATCGGCATCGGTGTAACCTTCCAACATCGATGGGTAACAAAGATATGAGAGACTATAATCCATAGTTCTCTTCAAATACTTCAATACCCTTTGAATCGCTTGCGATGATGAGCACTAGGATTACTAGTATACCTGCTCAATTTTCCCACTGCAAAACCAATATCAGGTCTTGTACAAGTCATGGCATACATTGTGACACACGGTAAATTTTCACCAAAATTTAACTGATAATTAGTAATTCATTCTTACTAAGCCAAATTTATTAAGTATGCATAAGCTTTGCCTGATCATTCGAGTAGTTAACTCGCATACAGTAGGTAACTGCATCACTTTTTCATTCATATCATTTTATGAATATTTTATTTTGTCTTATGATTTAAATTATAAGACGAGAGGGTATCTCGTTTTCCCCGGTGACCGATTAATCGCACGCTGCATCGACACCATGATAAGGACTCACTAAAACAATTAACAAATGTCCGCGACTGAATATTACAAAGATAAAATATTTGAGACACGTAATAATAAAATACTACGTTATAAAAATTGTCAAACAATGATACCTTGGTCACAATATGACTTCGCGGGACACGAAATACTTAAACACATTATCACTTAAACAATGACTTTATAAGACTCAAGTGCAAACATACATAACTATAATGTAAATGCATACATCTTATACAATAATTATTCCACATACAAATACTTACACAAAATAATCATAAGTATACATTACACCTACCTTACTTACATTTACTTACCTTACCACTTTAGACCTTTATTGTTATAACACTTACAATACATTTACAAGAAAAGGGATTATAAATATTTAATATACCCTCCTTGTTATTCTCCTCTACTCACGACAAAAGAGGTACAAAATCAGGAAAAAGATATCTTCATCTCTTTCATCCAGAAAACCTGCTCCTCCACCTTCACACGCCTCCTAGGCGAATCTTTCCCAAACAAAGTAAACCAACACCCCTCATCTTAATATTCCTCATCTTCCATACCATATTCATGTAAGAATCTCTTCCCCAACTCTATCTTGATGCGCCGCTACCTCCAAAGAAAATCCATGAAGATCAAGTTAAATCACAAACAAATCTTTGCACTAATCCAAGAAATCCTTTGGTTTTGAAGTATACCATTTTCGCTTCAAACAAAGAGGCAAGATGGTAGGACTTGGTCAAAGACTCCTTTTACTTTCTTTTATGCTACCCGAGAGACTAAGGGCTCACACAAAGCAAATCTCAATCCACCACACAAGAAAAGTGCTCAAGGGTATAGTGAAACAATTGGGTTTGTTACTCGGATTCGGATTCGAGGTTTGGTTTGTGTGGAGCTCTCGAGTTAGCCTTCATCCTTGTCATTTTCGCCTCACTTACATAAGGTTCATCCTTGTTTCTCTTCCTTGTAAATTGTGATGCTATAATCGTGATTAATGTAATGTAAATGGTGAAACCTTGTTTTGATTTTCGATGTCTAAATAAAGTGTTTGGTGTTACCTAAATGTCACTTTGATATGATATAAGTCACTTGAGTTTTGAGTTAGTCATTGATTTGGATGAAAACAGTCGTCGAGATAAACGAGCCAAGAGAATGAGAGTTAAGACTTATTGAAACTTGGTAATTTGACTAGGTAACTAAGTACTCGATGTGATAATACTTGTGTGTTGGTAAACAAGCTAAGTAAACTTAAGCTTAAGTGGTCATTTCATAAAAGGGTCCATTTGGTTTCACGAGTTAGGAACAAGAACAAGATAAATGAGTCAAGCCTTTACAAGTCTACTAGTAAAACCATGTCGAAACTCACATTTTCCCCGTCGACATTCATGCCATTTAAAAGTATGTCGAACCTTGATTTTTAACTTTGCTTGAGCATGGGAAACATGCTAGTCTTTCATTTGTCTTGAGACTCAAATCTTAAAGGTAAACCATGGGTCAAAATCTCCATGTACGCCTAGTGAGAAACCCGAGACAAGAGTGCTCATGTGTTAAAATGTATTTCGAGAATCTATACTTGTCTTGTCCGTAAGAGTAAAATGGTTGGCGGTTAGAACCAAGTCGAGTTGCACTTGACTAAGCACCAAGGACTTAATCCCCTCCTTGATTTCTAGTCCTTAAGAATATGCTTGGTAGTGTAGATTTGATGCATCTCCCAAACTCTCGAGTCGTTATTTTATTCGAGTGGTCATGTCCTTAGTACAAAAGTCTCTTACAACTCTTAGCCAAATTCGAAGATGCCTTGGTAACCTTGTCGTCATGTGGAAAAACCGGGTTAAGTGTTAGGCATAAGTAGTGTTTGTGATGAGGAAGTCAAGTCAAGTTGTCGTAACACACGTGGAACACTTGGACGTATCACTCGTAGTGTGAGTTCAACTTCGAGTCGATGTCCATCCGCATGACGTTCCACTAATCCTCGCTTTTTCTCTTAGCAGTAAGATGTAAAATGTAGGATCGTTATTTTATTGTGTTAGATGATTCGGGTGGTCTTGGGAGATCAAAATACATGTTATCCATTTTAGAGAGAGAAAGTAGAAAGAGGGTGTTCTTGCTAGAGACTTGGTTCTCAAATGTAAAAGGTTAGATTGAATGAAGCACCACCCCTTCCATGGATGGAAGGGGTATTTATACTTACAGACACAACGACCTCCTATCGGCCTCGTGGATCGTGGATACATGGGTAAAGACCCGTCCTTCCTCCACGATGTTACACTACGCTAAACTAAACTAATAACTAACTAATAAACCGATAAATAACGTAAACAACGACAAATCTACGAGCTAACATATGCTAGACCATTATTGGGGTGACCGACTCTTTAACATGGAATTTTCAATTCCTAACAATCTCCCTAAGGAGGTCACCCCATGAAATACATTTTGCTTCCTAGCATTCTATCTTTGACTTTGTTCTTGAGCTCAGACTTGAATTCTTCATTTCCGCAATCTTTGTGCATTAGTAGCGAATCTTCAAAGTCCGCATTGATTTGTATTTTTAGTGGAGGCCTTTAATCGATCCACATCTTTGATGATCTTCGAGCTTTCTTGAGATCATCACCACATTAAATCTCGGATCACCCTTTATTGTGTTGCCATCATGTGAAGTTGTGACTTTCGGACCGACATGCTCACACTTTTGAATCATGACATCTTTCCATCGTAGTAGCGGAAGCCTTCATCGGTTCATGATATTTGCGCAGCAGTAGCGTAAGCATAGTATAAAAATATCGTAACCAAAGTTATGTAGATATGCACCACCATGATTTCTTTAAATTAAGTGTGGATGCCGTGAGCATGCGGCTTTGATTGACTCCTCAATTTCGATCACCGCAACCGTCAAGTGTACCGCAAACAACAAGCTAGTAATAAAACACACGAAAGTGTCTTTGATCACTTTCGAATTGAGGTACACGCCCACGGCCTCGCTGATCAAGATAACATCGCCTGTGATCGTAGGATTCCTAAGAATCTCCTCGATGTGGTTTCGCAATGTTTCTAGTCGTTCTCAAACCGAACGCCTCAAAGAAGACAACACGGAGTGAGTGAACCAAAGAAATTGAGATTCACCGATTGATGAAAATGATTGAAAAAACAATCGCGATTGCTTGAAGAAAGAGTTTTGCAATACGACGAAGGTTTTATGAGAAAGATCAATTTTCAATCAAAATACTTTTGTATTAGAGAATGAGTACACATTCGACGTGCTAGCAAAAAGAAGAGATTCGCACATCGAACGGTTTTTCTAAAAGTATTTTTCAATCGAGATACTTTTGAATTTGAAAATGTGAATACACATTCGACGTGCTAGAGAAAAGAAGGTTTGCACATCGAACGGTTTTTCCAAAAGAATTCGTCAATTCCATTCTCGGACCAAGGTTGATTCACGAGTGAATCGCCCCATCGCTTCTATCCGCTTGTCACAAGTTTGATCTTTTAAAAGATCTCACATGTCACCCACCAAGAGCTTGTTTGATGTTGGCTCTGTATGATTTCCATCTTCATCGTGAATATTTTCATATCACTCGGATGTTCCGCAATACCACAAGGATAATGCGAGGACTCTTAATATGTACTTACTTTCCACATTGTGTGAAACAGCAAGTCTTCAATAATTTAGTGTCCTAATGAGATATTGTGGATGATCTCTTGGCTCTAGACTCAATAGTGCATTTTGGTTCCTTCACGGAGACTAGGAGAGGGTCTCCTTCTTCAATATCAACAATCTCTAAGAGAAAGTCGATAGATTATGTAGGTTCCCGTGAGAATGAAACAAGCCCTTTAAGAGGAACTTGAGTGGTTTGGGAAGTTTAGTGCAAGGCATCACGGGTCCATGATGTCTTGTCTTCAATACCGGTGTTACCTTAGTAACCACCAAGAGTATATGAATTGAACCCGGTTTCGCCTAAGGTTGAATTGATGGAGGGCTATTTCTTTTCACCCTTTTATCATTCATTTCTTATTCATTCTTTAACCCCTTCAAGCTTACCGAGACTTCATAACTAGAACCTTGTTGGGTTTATTCCAAGACTAGCTCATTCTCCCCGCACTCTTCCCATTCCTCACTTTTCTCCTTTTTCAATATACCTAAGGACTCTACACTATCTAGTGGATTGTCCTCGGTAGATCCCTCCGGCTCAAGCGGATCGTGGGAACGAATACCTAACCTAACCATCCTTATAACTCCATGCATAAAGTAAATTGGTCGGTCTTTTGGTATTGTTCTTTCCTTCATGAAACCAATTGAAAATCATTTGGAAAAACAATCAAGGTACTTGTGATACGAGATCAAAGCATTTTGTACCTTAATAGTTTTGATCATTTAGAAAACCTCCCCTCAACATGTGCGTATGATTTAGAAATTGTTTAGCACAAGGAGGCAAGAGGACTTTGAAATATTTTCTTTGATCACAATTTTCATACGAAAAAGCCATTTGATTTTCTTGGTAAAATTCTCCCTCAATATGTGCATAGGATAAGAGAAATCATTTTAACACATAGAGGCAAGAGTTCTTTGAAGCACATCCACGACACAAAAGTCATTTAAGAAACCATTTGAAAAACTCAATCAAGGTACATTATAAGTCTCTTTTAAAAACTTTTATACTCGATAGTTATGCTCCCCTCAATATGTGCTTCGAGATTCAAAGCGCTTAGCACATATGAGAGCAGCACCGCACAACCGAATCAAAACGATCAACTTTTATCAAATTTTATTATTAAATCACAAATTCTCCCCGATCAAAAATATCAAATCCTTTGAGATTTTGGATCCCAAGTGATTTAATTAGGTTTAGAAAACATGGGAGAAAATGTGGCCTTGTTTAAATACTCATCTGGTTTTTGGATAAATCCTCCTCCTCAACATGTGCATTGTGTATTTGAAATCGTTTGGCACATGGAGGCAGGAGTGCCTTTGAAGGACTAAAACCAATTCCATTAAAAAAGATTTGAGATTTAAATCACGATCTCTCCCTTGAACAAAAAATTTCAAACCAACTAGAATTTTGGATCCCGATTGATTTAAATTATTTAGAAAGTTTGAGGGAAAGACGTGGCAAGATTTAATTTTGAAAAAATGATAGATAAGGACCAGATTTAGACATTAAAGATTGTTAGTGTCAGGTATGATTGTTTTTAAGAGATCTTTTAGTAAAATAAAACAATTTCACAATCAAACAAGAACTGAAAAAATTTCATTTTTGAAAGACCTTGATTCTAAAGAAAAAATCATACCATGACATAACATTAAATCTTTAGATCACCACTATTTAACGTACAAACGGACTTTTATGAATAGATATTGTTTGAAAATATTAAATTTAAATCACTCTCCCCCTCAATCCATGACATAAGTCAATAATTGAGTGACTTAGGTTTTGATAAAAAGAAGTCCGGTGATTTTCAAAATTTAGTTCAATTAATTTTTCAAAACAATATTTTTCCATTTTCAAAACAATTTAATCAAATTATTCAAAATTGTTTTTAAAAAAATGGTATCCTGCACAAAGATACGTTAGTGGTTGAGAAGCTTCCGTTGTTGTTGTCAGAGGGTTGAAGAAAACCGTCTCGCAAATGCAAGTGAGACTTCTTCACGTTGCATTTTGAATGCCAACCGAGGTCAAATTAAGCTCCGCTTCTTCAATCACTTAGAAGAAAACCATCTCACGATGCAATGAGACCTCTTCGTTGCATTTATGCCAACTCCATAGAAGTCCAATTAAGCTCCGCTTCTTCATTTGTCAACCCAAGATATAGTTACCCTTTCCTTTCGCATCCAATCATCTTCAATTGTGGGATCCGGATCGGGAACATTCTTATAACCAATATACCGCATATGTTAGTGAACACACATACAGATATATGGTGGTCGACATCACCCATAACAAAGAATCGACTAATTAAAGTTAATTCAACATAACAATCGATCATATAAGGTATGGGTTTATGTGTTAATCAAACTCTAATCATCTAAACCTAACAATCATATCCTAAATTCCTAGTCCTTCGACATACGTGCAAATATCATTTTAATTAAGCACGAGGATAATTAAGAAAGTCCGTTAGATGATATAAATTTGAAAACATTCTCCCTCAATCAATGACTTTTTTCTTGAAAAGTTTTAAAAGTGTCAAGTCATCGATTGAGTTTTTGCGAATTAATACGAAAAACTTTGATCCCGATTGATTTATCAAGCAACTCATTTTACCACCATTTTGAAATACAACAAATATTTTTCTCAAGAATTTTAGACGGAAAAACATTTGTGTAGGAACAAAGATCCTTCGACATACTTTCCTCAATGTATTTTAGGATAAGTGCACGAAATATTTGAAAATTGATTTAGCGCAAAGACTTTCCTTTCTTTAAAGAACGGGTTGCTATCTCAAATAATAGCAAACCATGGTTTAAGCACGGGTTATGACCGAGGTAATCGCAAGCCATATTTTGAGACATGTTTAGAAAAGAATATTTACACCTCCTCGCTCGAACTTCATCTAAAGTCCCGTGCCATTATTGAATGACATTTCTAAGACCGTAGATGTTATCGATACCGTAAGACATGTCTAGGAAAACATATTTTGGAATTTTTCAAATTTTTCGATTTTTATGGGTTTTTGTTGGTTTTATATTTTCTATTTTCTTTTCTTGGTTTTATATTTTTCTATTTTGTTTTGTTGGTTTTATATTTTGTATTTGGTTTTTCGGATAAATATATACAAAGATAGAGTAGATGATATAGTTAAAGAAGATGATGATACGAGTACCGAGATAAGGATATCGAGAAAAGACGTCGAGAAGATAGAATTCATCATCTCTTAAACATCCACCACCAAAGCTTCCAAGGGCTCTTGCATTGAGAGAAATATAACCATCCGAAAGTGAGACTGCGCGCTTCACCCCAAACCGAAAATCCATAAGATGAGCGATTCAAGCTCTATTTCAAGCTTGCCTTAGCCAGTGCATGATAAGCACACCACTATCATAAAATCCACCGCCCATTTAAGAACGATAATCAAGGATCTCCATTCGGGTTATATCATCAAGAAGAATAGCAACGATCATCCCACTCATAAATAATCTTCTCAAATTTCATAACCATCAAGTCTCAAGCGATCCATTCCAAAAGGTGTCAAGAGAGCAATTCCCCAAGTAGTTGAAATGTTGCGTCACCTCTTTGTATAATGCTCTAGAACTCTCCCAAATACACTTCATGAGGGAATGAAGAACACCTTCCCATGTTCACATTTTCTTCCCCGATGAACGTGTATGAAGCTCAAGAACCCAAGTACACCAATATCCAAGAACTCTCCCGAATACACATCAAGAGGGTAATGTAGAACACCTCCCTATGTTCACATCTTTCGTCCCTCGATGAATGTGTATGAAGCTCAAGTATCCAAGTATACCAATACACAAGGAATGAATAATCGATAACATTGAAGAAGGCACCAAGTCATCGATTATCTCTCGGGTGACAATCATCGGATGTCAACACCGAAATAAGTGATTATATCTCGAATCATCGACAGCACTCAAGTGAAACAAATTGAGCATCCCCAATGTACACAATCTCTCCCCGATCCTTGCGACACCATCGAAGTCACCACATACTAGTGTACCTCTGTTATCTTCGTAAACTTTCTAACATCACTTCCCCACGAGTTGGAATAATAACACAAAAGCCTTGATGAGTAAAACCTTGAGTTTCTCTCGGTCATGACAATTGTTTTCCCGGATATCTTCAATCACTTAGAAGTATTAAGCTCATCAAGTTTACTCGCCATGAGTCAAACCTTGAGTTTCTCTCGGTACTAACATTTGTCTTCCCGGATGTCTTCGCCATTTAGAAGAGTTAAGTTCATCAAGTTTACTCGCTTTGTGTTTATATGTGAGTCTCCTTACGCCTTGCCGGTTTTTGACACTTCGTAATCAAGAACTCTTTGTAAGCCCAAATACTTGAAATTTGTTGAGAATATTGCTTGAAGTCTTTGTGAGAATTAACATGTCAAGACTCTCTCGACTATGTATATCAACCCTTCAGACAATTTGAAGTGACCATCAAGAAGAAAACCCGCTATACCATACTTGAAACCAAGTCAACTTCCCACATTTGTATCTTAAGCTTGCACCTAATGATGGAAGAATGGTGTAGAGAATTTATGCTTCAAGCAAATCTCTAAGTACTCACTACCCAAACAAAGTATGAGACATTAACACCTCTTGCGATTATCCACACCGTCATATGCGTGTGACATCGAGTAAAACAAAGTAACTCCTAATAGTGATAGTTAACTGTGTCTTCAACCATCCACCTCGACCGGTAACTAGATAAGCCAAGTCTTCAACTCAAATTCTTAAGCCCGAGCAAGTTATCAAATAAGAACACGCCTTTGTGAAAGTCAACTTCAATCTCAAATAAGTGATAAATGATTAATTCAAGTAATCACCTTGTGTCAAATGTCCAACAATAGTCAATATCAACGCCTCGAGTAGTCACTACTAAAGAATATGAGCACGTCTAATTGGGAATTGAATCGACTTTAACTTTCTCCCAATTAGTGCTCTCCCTAAACCGACAACTGCTTGATAAATGCCCAGATTAAGAAGAAGTCTTTAGATCGTTAAATGCAACTCGCCTTTAGTCTTCTAACATGTAGCGTAAAATGTAGAATGATCAGACTCGACCTTCTTCAAGATTGTTCATTGGGAATAGATAGTTAACATCTTCAACTCACACCAAAATCATCCCACCAAAAGCATCCCAATTAACTTACATCTTGCAAACCCTTAACTAAAATCTCTCCCAATCAAACAAGAATGTAAAGATGTTCATCAAGGAAATCAAAGAATAAGGCCGCAATGAACACACAAGATGGTAACGCCAAACTACCAATCACATCAAACAAGAACAGAGATTGTTCGAATCATCATGTTGATGTATACGTGAAGCATTAACCGGAAGCACTTTGTCAATAAACTCATCAATCCGAGTGAAGATGTCAACCAACGGCTCTTAGAAGAGAAAACTCCATGTGAAGATGACCCGATAAGAAGAGGCTCGGTTCTTACATGAGTTTAGAGCCGTATGACCATTTATATTCTCAAATATCAATCAACAATGCAAAAATTCACACTTTTCTCCCTCAAGAATTGCATACGGATATGCCATTCTTGACTAAATAAGTGAAAATCATCCAATGTTCTATTCACACTTCTCTCCCGCAAAATAAGCACATGATGTCGCCATCTTCATTATATTGAGCAAGTGGAATAAGAAAACAATCGTGGTAGCCCGGTTCACTTGATGATCAAGCGCATGGAAAAAGCATGAGGCATGTTGATGAGAATGGTCATAATAGAGAAGATTTCTCTTCTTAAGATAAAGCGACCGACACGCACACTTTTCTTTTCTTTAAGAACGAGGCATGAATCAAGTGTTCATACGTCATAAGAAGATTTCTCTTCTTTCTAAGATAATGCGCACCAAACGCATACATTTCTTTTCTTTCGAGTACGAGGCCCGAATCGATGTGAACAGACGCCATTATCTCTCTCTTTTCGCTCTCTTAGCAAAACATGTAATCAACCCCATTATCATTCAGTAGGCTCTTTGTAGTGACATCAGATGGAGAAAACCCAATATGATGAATTTGACCCTGAAGTAAACTACCCCGGACTCGTGACTTAAACTTGCACATGTGTAACAAAGAGCGGTGCCGAGACTTCATGCCCAGTTGAATCTCTAAGTACTCTATACTCTTCAACCAACCAACCATCAAGTAATAGACGTACATCACCTCTTGAAAATCCACAATTAAATGTGACACTGAGCACTACAACGTAACTCCTTAAAGTGATAGTTATTTTGTAGTGGTATGAGCCCAATTCCCCCAAGTGGTAAAAGAAAAGGTAAAAGACACCCAACAATAACTAGATTTCCAAGTCTTCGTTTTTTATAATAAGCTCGAACAAGGATCATGAAGAATCTTCATCCAACCATCCCCGATACCTTCAGATACTAAGTACACTCGCCCGTGATATTTCACTTCAACCTCAAATAAATAATATCAATTAACGCCGTTGTCACATCTTCCGAATCGCTCAAATCTAGCCTTCTTTGACATTTAAATGAACTTTGATAATGGTTTCATCCCGACGATGGTCAACAACACATAACCCGTAAAACCATGTAATAACCAAACCGCCATGACGAATATCCAAACACACATCCAATTTATGAAGTACATCCTTTTATCCTTTCTTTGAAATGTAACCCGTAACACCAAAGATCGAAGACCCGAGATACGCTTTCCTTTCTCCAAGATGGTTCCATCATCACGGATTTTAAAATTCTATAGTTTAAACCGAGAAATAGTTCTTTCATGGATTTTACAAAACCAAGAATAAACCGTATGATAGTTCCGAAATGCACTTTACAATTACGTGATGTTTCCATTGTCACGGATTTTACAAGTCTATGATTTAAACCGAGAAATAGGTTCTTTCGCGGGATTTTACAAAATCAAGACAAAACCGTAAACAATGTTAGTTTGAGTGTGTAATGACAACTTTGGTTTCGGTGAATATCTGTTTTAGGGGAATATGCAGCGGTTCATCAACGGTTCATTATCCAACATCAAAAATTATCATCAACCATCCAATAAACACTTTGGTAAACACATCATTCACGCATTCTGTCGGCTATAATAGTGACCATTTGCTGAAGTAAACCCGATATGCCAAACTTGATCATGAAGTGAAATTCCCCAGAATTGTTACTTAATCTTGCACTAATCCTCGTGAAGAAGAAACGGTGTACCCAATGTACAAAATCTCTTGACATATCCTCAACTACGTGAGACACCGAAGTGATAGCTACGTTGTGGGTTAAGCGATAAAGAATCACAAACGTAACTAAATAGCCAAGTCTTTATCACACTCAATAAACGCCCAAACAAGTCATCTTCGCGGAAGGGTAGAAAGAAAGAAGACGAAATAAGTAAGCGCGCCCGGAAAAAAATCTCACTTCAAATTCAAATAAGAAATACCGTGCAAAACCCCATAGTCAACTTTGTTCAACCATCAATTCAAGCCGTATCATAATATTCTTCATGAAAATGTATAAACCAAGGTACTAATCCTCATAACAAAAGGAATCACATCACCACATCAATTTTCATCAAATCACATTTATCAAATCAAATCGACAAATTCTCATCAATTGCAAATCTTGAGAAGCTCATCAATTGTAACATAAACTCCAAAGTCCATACAATCCACACAAGAACCCCGTAGTCATTTTACACTTTTTTTCGCTCAAGCCATGAATGTGTATCTTTCTGTGAAAAATTATACCATACCAAAATTACCACTCGTAATATCAAATGTTATCACAATTTTCGTTGGTTAAGATAACACAAAACTTTGGATAACATTTTTCAATCAATTTAATCTAACCCAATATTTCGGCACAGTAACACGAATATACAATCCCACCAATCCAAAAACACCCAACTGTTAGACATTCCATTCCTACTTCACTTAAGACTTTCGGCCCACAAACAAATGCACAAAGCCCATGATCCAACAAATAGCCGAGTGAACAAAAAATAGAAAGCCCAAGCCAAATCAATATTAACCTTAAATCCAGTTAAACGATTCATGTATATAACATTTATATAACCTAAAATTTAGGTCATAATTCTAAACAGCATTCACAAAACACGCCTACCACCACAATTTTTTCTCTCAAGATCTGAGAAGAAAAAAAAACCGCCTCTCCAAATATTTATCATCCACCTCTTTCACCTTTAATACCTGAAAATAGTCATCAAACCTCCAATATTTGAGAAACCCTAGAGACTTATATGCCAAGATGAGGCTACCCACAAACAAGACTGACATTCTCATACCAACTCTCGAATGCCACAGGGATAGCCTGAGGGTCTTTGATTAGCCACAGGGATGGCTTAATCCGAATGACCAAGGTAGGTTCAACTAATCCATATTTTGTTTTCTTGTCAAAGTGTAAACGAAACAAAGAATAAGAGTAACATAGTTGTTATTTTTTATTCTTTATATTCGGATATTAACAAAAGATTTTTGATCCATGAAGCAATAAGTCTTTTGTGTATAGATCTTAAAAGTATCTATGAGTTTGATGAACCTAACACAAAAGACAAGGCTGAGATCGAAAAACTCTTTCATTTTTGTTTTTATAAATTAATTAGAGATCTGTGATGAACAACTCTATTCGTGTTTTAGACCCTCGTGGTCTTGATGTTGCCTATGAATGCCACGAAAGAAATAAAGCTGAGATCTTGTTTTGATTTTAGTCGAGTCTTGGTGTTAGTTTGTGTTTGAGATGGGATTGAAGTTCGGATAGATCTAAGAATTGGAGGTTGTTGTGATTTGATTAAGACAGTGGTCGATGTATTTGATGTTATTCTTTTTGTGATAGATCTAACATGGACCAATGATGTTGGATGACAACTGAGGTCGCCTAGAGCATTTGGTAATTGGTGTTGGTCTTGTGGTTTTAGGTCATTAGATGTCACTCTTCATCTTCATTTCTGTTGCAAAACCAATTTACACAACTCGCCACGGCTAACTCGCCAAGGCCAAGTCGCCACGGCTAACTCGCCACGACCAAGTCGCTAGGCCAAAATTTTCAAACCAAATCGCTACGACTTTTTCCAAATTAAGTCGCTACGACTTGTTAAATAACAAGTCGCTAGGTCATTTTTTTTTTCAAGTCGCTAGCAAGATTTGTGTCAAGTAGCTACTTCAACAAGTCGCTACATCATAAATTGGACAAGTTGCTAACACAACTCGCTATTGACTTTTGACTCAAAAGTCAAAAGAAATACAACTCGTTAGTTAGAATGATATGACCAGATTATTACGAGCAGCTTCAAACCCGTAAAAACTTCATAAAGTTGTACCTTAAAGACCCTGCTTGACCACGCTTATGATCATATGACCACAATACATTTTGACTATGACCCAATACTTGGTACTAACAAAGATCCAAAAGTGAATGGTATTTCATAACTGCTTTGGACAAAAATGACAAAATACATATTAGAGACCAAGATTAGAGACCACGAAAGCATCCAGTGACATTTTTTATCAACAAGAAAGGAGATAATATACATGATAAAACAGGTTATCAAAGGACATCATTTTCGACCATTAAAACAGTACACGGATAGTTTAAAAACATGAATCAAAACCACAAAAAATCAACACAACACAATAACCTTGGCTCTGGTACCAATTGTAGGATCGTTATTTTATTGTGTTAGATGATTCGGGTGGTCTTGGGAGATCAAAATACATGTTATCCATTTTAGAGAGAGAAAGTAGAAAGAGGGTGTTCTTGCTAGAGACTTGGTTCTCAAATGTAAAAGGTTAGATTGAATGAAGCACCACCCCTTCCATGGATGGAAGGGTATTTATACTACAGACACAACGACCTCCTATCGGCCCGTGGATCGTGGATACAGATGGGTAAAGACCCGTCCTTCCTCCACGATGTTACACTACGCTAAACTAAACTAATAACTAACTAATAAACGATAAATAACCGACAAATCTACGAGCTAACATATGCTAGACCATTATTGGGGCGACCGACTCTTTAACATGGAATTTTCAATTCCTAACATAAAAGTTCAACATTACTCTCCTACTTTCCTCATGGGCCGCACCCATGTTTCGCCAAGAAGGGTGCGTTAGTTACCTTTGGGCAAGCCCATTAGGACCGAAAGATGTCCCATTTGGGCCACTGACCCACTCGAGTAATTAAGCCCATGTATTCTCTATCAAAAGCCTTGTATCCATGTGTCAAAGGAGCAAATAAAACGTGTCATGTATACCGGGAATCAATTATAAAGCTAACTCGATTGTCGATATTCGAGATTTCGATCTTAGATATGTACACTTATATCAACAAGTAAAATAAAAGTATAGGCATTCAAACAATGAAATCAAGTATCTAAAATGTGAGTCATATAATAATGTTTACATAACGGATTTAACGACAACATGTAAACCAACTTATGTCATAACGATTTCCATCAGACATTGTAAGAACCAAATTTTAATAATTAAACGAAGGCTATTATATCATTTTAACTTCGACTTTAACTCATGTGATTTTCTAAATACAATTAGAAAATAAAATATAATTTTGACAAAACCATTTGTGTCCAATTTAAACAAGTATATACACCTTGTATACTTACTAGTGGAACATTGTAATTAATTGTTTTGAGTCAAACTTTGGATCTTAAGACTATATTAATGTCAACATGAAAAGTATATATACTTCGTATACTTACTAGTAAAAATCACTTTTACAAACAAAAGTTTAGTTTTATTTCAATTATAAAAACAATTGAATTACTTAAGTAAGTGATACTCAAAACGATGAACTAAAACATTACCCTCCTTATCTAGGTCGTGTGTCGGTGCCGCTCCACAACCATCACTAATCCTACTTTTGGATTTGCACATTTGCTAAGGTGAGTTTCATAGCCCCACTTTTACTTGATAAACTGTTTTATACATTTTGGGGTGAGAAATATGCAAAACATTTTATGGACCAAAACTATTACATGATTACTATTACGTGGTTTAGCCTAAGCCCTTATGTCCCTAGAGAATGCCCTTTTCTCATGAACCGTCAATTCCCCATTGGGAAACGCGAATGTTATAAATAGATCTATTGAGGGTGACTCCTCCGTTCGGTTGGCCATGCTTAGGCCAAAGCGAAACGATACCATGTCGGAACCAAGTGTTGAGGACAAAACACTTGCTATGGGCCCTATATTGTATGACATCTTTTAGCATACGTAAACCGTCGAGTATCGGTTGCATGAACTTAGAGCTAACGTAATAGACATTCATACATATATCATTATATTCGTTGTAATGATTATATGCCTTGCTTATGGTCCAAGCTTACTATTTTAACTTAAACCTATGAACTCACCAACTTTTAGTGACCTTTTAGCATATTTTCTCGTGTGTTTAAGATTGTTCATGAAGGCAAGGCAAGAAGCGGATGTATGGTCGTAGTAGTATTAAAGAAGTGTTTTACACAAAATGATGTTTTACATTGGGACCACTAAATCTAATGGGATGTACCCATTTATTTAAATTATGTTGTAAGACAATGCTTTTAAAACTATTTTATAAAATCAAACGGAGTATGTATTCCGCTCTTTATTACTTGTGTTATGATTCACCAATTCCGTAACGCTCCCGAATAACACGTATGCTTCCGCTAAACAAATTTGGGGTGTTACAGATTGGCATCGAGCCTAAGTTATAGAGAACTAGGTACATATAAACCCTAAACTATAACTACTTTTCACCAAAACATCATACTACGACCACCGATTGCCGCTTGCCTTACTTGCCATTTTACTTAAAGTTTATTTAATAGGATTACATGTTTTATTTCCTATTTACTTATGCACTATTTCATATCCATCATGAGCATATTTTTCCACATACTTACACATATGCACCGCCTTGTCATAGACTATGCCTTCCCACCTTTCCTCACGATGTTCGGGAGGACATCCTATTAGCTCACTCACCGACCATCCGCCACTTGCACACTCACCACCGATCCATACGTGACAGCCACACTAGCAATCCAACCACCTATTGCACCTACTCCACTTATACCTACCTCACCACCACTCCATCACCGCTGACGCGCAGCAAAAGCCCGTATGATTGTGAGAGTACCGGATATCGAGAGCGGTATTCATATGTGCCCGCACTAGCTTTCGGATGACCCGCTACCGCTACATGGGTCCTTCTACTACTTGAGTCACCAACACCATCACCCATCGAGTCACCACCTCATCGAGACTCAGAGATCTACCGATTCCTACTCGAGGAAGATCCCAAGAGGATCCCGAGGAAGAACTACCGAGCCCATACCGACCGAGAGTATCCCGGCTATGTTAGCATAGCGGCAGATGTGAGTACATTGTGGTCCGGAGATTGTTCGAGTATACAGAGCTAGGGCGAGCTCCGTGATGGCTCGTAGATTGGACGATGACATGGATATTGATGCACCATTTGGATTAGGGCAGAGCCGCTTTTCTCCACAATCGGGAGGAGAGTAGTGAGATTGATTGAGAGATATTGATTGCCCGATCGCCTCAGCACCACTTATCACTAGTCCGAGCTATAGTCCGTCATCACCATCGCTTGTACCATCTGCAGCAGACATGGAGCGCCTTGAGCGCACCACTAGACGACTTGAGACCATTGAGGAAGTTGCACCGGTTGAGGCACGCATCGAGCCGCACTGTCAGATCTCCGAAGGTGATCCGACCTCACCGAGAGGATATTCATTCGCTTGGACTCTCATGAGACATTGCTAGGAGTCCATTCGATCGCCTAGAGATCGATCCAACACGCTTGCAAGCTTGCGAGCGGCGTGTTGAGGGTTTAGACCGAGTTACCGATGTGTTGTTTGAGAGCATGGGACCCGAGAGACACGAGAGGATGCGACCGGGTTTTAGGGTTGAGACTCGGGTTGAGGACGCCGAGAGTTGGGAAACAGGTACGAGCCTTGGGTAGAGGTCGACTCGGATACACTGACGACTAGAGGAGCTAGAGCGCCCGATGGATTGCTAGAGATACCGTCGAGAGGGATGGCGAGGACTCACCGGTTTAGAGTCTATGTTGGCATCACAGATGAGGCGTCGAGAGATTGGAGGATACACGAGAGCCGATTGCTACCATAGAGCGATTACGCATCGATCATCCTTAGATTCCATTGCATGATTGTATTACACTAAACCGAGCTATAACGATTAGTGTTAGTCATTATCATCGTATTTCGCTTGTATTTTCCATTGTATTTCCTTTGTATTCCGTTGTATTTCGGTTGTACTCCGGCTAGTATCTCATCATGTACCGTAGGAACCTTGTAACCGAAATTCTATCTATGACAAACTTATTTTCCTACCCAATTGTCTTTACGCTTATAGATTGCACATATGATCTATCTACGATAACCACACTATTACGTGGCACTTACCTTGTTTAAAAGGTTCTATATCTCATCACCTTTCTTCGCAGAAATGCCGCCAAAACGAAGATCAAACGCACCAACCCGTGGAGCCTCCAATGCTCCAATCCCAATGAGAGTCACTCGCAACCAAGCCGCAAATGCTACTATTCCAAACAGAGTCACACCCGATCGATGCGAAGCCACTACTCCCGCTAGGGCTACTCCAATCCAACCTATCATGAATCAAGCCATGATCGACCAACTAGTCAATGAGCGGGTAAACGCCGCTTTAGCCGCAAAGAAATCACTCGCCTACTAATGTTGGAACTTCAAGACCACCCACTCACAACCGCACTTGTACTTATCAAGACTTTCAGAAACCATGACCTGAAGCTTTAGTGGAACCAAGGAGTCTGTCGGTCGACTAGATGGATCGAAAAGCTCGAGACCGTGTTCAATCTGCAATTGTGAAGAAGATTCTAAGGTTAAGTATGCATCATTCACTTTCACGGATGTCGCTTTGCTGACCGGTGGAACAATTTTTCAAACCGCTAGTATCGATGTTGCCTATGCCATGCCATGGGAGAACTTCAAGGAAATGGTATCAAAGCATCGTCCTCGTAATGAGATCAAGAAGCTCGAACATGAGTTTTGGAACCTCAAGGTTCAAGGCACCAATATGGCTGCTTATAATCAGCGATTTCAAGAGCTAGCCTTATTGTGTCCTGAAATGGTTCCCACTGAGACCCGATTGTTGGAGAGATACATCGGAGGATTGCCCCAACCTATCAAGGGCAATGTAACCACTTCTAAGGCTGCTGATCTTCATGAAACCATCGAGGTAGCCAACAAACTCATGGACCAAGTAATTGAGGATTCCATGGACAAAGTGGTTGACAATAAGAGGAAATGGGATGACCATTCTCAAGGTTACAACAACTATGAATATCGTGGTAACAACAATAGGAACAACCGCAACAATCAAAACAAGAGGCAAAATGTTGCTAGAGCTTATGCAATGAATGTCGGGAAAGAAAACCGTACTCGTGGATCGCACATTGTGTAATCGATGCACACCGCATCACAAGGCAATGTACCGTCAAGGCGCCGTAATTGTCGAAAATCGGACACTTAACCAGAACCGCAGTCCAAATCATTGGCGGCAGCTCAAACGACTCACTCAGACCCAAAAGCTAATATAACTTGCTTTGGTTGTGGTGAAAAGGGCATTATAAGAATGAATGCCGAAAGACCGTAAACCAAGGTCGTGAAGGAAATCAAGGAAACCGAGGAATCCGAGGAAGCCATGGAATGGCGTGATTCGTGGAAATGTTGGACAAACGAGTAATCGTGGAAATGGAGAAGGAGCTCGTGGGAGAGTCTATGTCAGAACTAAAGTGGAAGCTCGGGAAGACCCGAATGTTGTGACGGGTACGTTCCTTATAAATAACCGTTATGCATCCATATTGTTTGATACGGAGCCGATAGGAGTTTTGTTTCTAATACATTTAGTCCACTACTCGATATTGCCCCAACCGCATTAGGAAATGCATACAACGTGGAACTAGCTAACGGTAACATAGAAAGGGTAGATACCATCATAAGAGGTTGCACCTTAACCCGTTAAACCACCCATTCAATATCGATTTGATACCGTAGCATTGGGTAGTTTCGATGTCATTGTCGGAATGGATTGGTTAGCAAAATATCATGTCGCCATCATTTGTGACGAGAAACTCGCTCGAATACCCTACGGAGATGAAGTCCCAACAATAGAAGGAGATGTAGTGACGGAAGAAACGCTTCAAGATTGCATGTCATTTCTGTACCAAGGTGTTAAGGTGTATCGAGGAAGGATGTCATATCTTCCTAGCACAAGTCACCGGAAAGGACGAAAAAGAGGGGAAGAAAAACGCCCGGAGGACGTGCCAATAGTAAAGAATTCTCAAGTCTTTCCCGAAGACTTGCCAGACTTCCGCCGACCCGACGTGTTGAATTTCGATCGATTTAGTGCCCGGTGCCGCACCGCTGGCAAGAGCACCTTATCGATTAGCTCCAACGGAACTTCGTGAGTTATCAAACCGGTTGTCGGAACTTGCGGAAAAAGGGTTCATCGACCAAGCTCATCACCATGGGGAGCACCAAGTCCTGCTCGTCAAGAAGAAAGACGGAACCTTCGGGATGTGCATCGACTATCGTGAGTTGAATAAACTAACCATTAAGAACCGCTACCCACTCCCGAGAATCGATGACTTATTCGATCAACCGCAAGGTTCGAGTGTTTATTCAAAATCGACTTAAGGTCCGGATACCATCAACTAAGAGTTCGAGAAGAAGATATTCCCAAAACCGCCTCGTAACTCGTTATGGACATTACGAGTTCCAAGTCATGCCTTTGGGTTAACCAACGCACCACCGGTGTGTTCATGGACCTCATGAACCGAGTGTAAACCCTACTTGGATAAATTTGTGATCGTATTCATTGACGATATCCTAATTTATTCCAAGAGTGTAAAAGAACACGAAGAGCACCTTAGATTGATCTTGGAATTGTTGAAGAAGGAAGAACTGTATGCGAAATTCTCGAAGTGTGAGTTTTGGATACCCACTGTGCAATTCTTGGGTCATGTAATCGAAAGTCAAGGCATACATGTAGACCCCGCTAAGATCGAGTCAATAAAGGATTGGGCGACACCCACAACCCCTACTGAAATACGCCAATTCTTAGGACTTCTTTGGGTACTACGTAAGATTTATTGAAGGTTTCTCAAAGATTGCCAAATCTTTAACCAAGCTAACCCGTAAAAACGCCAAGTTTGACCTGGGAGAAAAGGAAGAAGAAGCTTTTCAACTCCTTAAAGAAAAGTTGTGTAGTGCACTGCTCGGCCTTACCAAGGTAGTGAAGACTTTGTTGTTTATTGCGACGCTCACATAAGGGGCTCGGAGCAAGATTAATGCAAAGAGAGAAGGTGATAGCATACGCCTCGCCAATTGAAGACTCATGAGAAGAACTACACGACACACGATTTGGAGTTAGGAGCGGTTGTGTTCGTGACTCGAATTTGGAGACACTACTTGTATGGCACAAAGTGTGTCGTATACACCGATCACAAAAGTCTACAACACATTTTGGATCAGAAAGAACTGAACATGAGACAGCGCCGATGGTTGGAATTACTCAGCGATTATGACTGTGAGATTCGTTACCATCCGGGTAAAGCGAATGTAGTTGCTGATGCTCTCAGTAGGAAAGAGCGACCAAAACCTCTTAGAGTCAGATCCTTGGGTATGACAATTAGTTCACCTCTTCCAACCAAAATTCTCGAGGCTCAATTGGAAGCACTCAAAGAGGAAAATCGTCCGAATGAGAACCTTTACGGAATGCCAGAAAGTGAAAATGGATTCGTGAAAAGGTCGGATGGAACGTTGTGTTTCAAAGAGCGAAGTTGGATACCACTCTACGGAGGAATTCGCGACATCATTATGCATGAATCCCACAAGTCTAAATACTCCATCCACCCATGATCCGACAAAATGTACCTTGATTTGAAGAAATTGTACTTGGTGGCCTAATATGAAAGCCGACATTGCAACATATGTCACCGGTGTTTAACTTGTTCAAAGGTTAAAGTCGAACATCGAGACCCTCAGCCTACTAGTACAACCCGAAATCCCCGAGTGGAAATGGGAACGGATAACAATGGACTTTATCACTAAGTTACCTAAAACCTCTAAGGGCTACGACACTATTTGGGTAATAGTTGACCGTCTCACCAAGTCAGCACACTTCCTACCGATGAAAGAAAGTGACGGAATGGAAAAACTTGCACAATTATACCTGAAAGAAATCATCGCACGCCATGGTGTACCAATTTCCATCATCTCAGACAGAGATAGCCGTTTCACCTCAAACTTCTGGAAATCACTTCAAGATGCTTTAGGGTCTAACCTCGACATGAGCACCGCTTACCATCCTCAGACCGATGGACAAAGCGAGAGAACAATCCAAACACTAGAGGATATGCTAAGAGCATGTGTGATAGACTTTGAAATGGTGGGATAAACACTTGCCATTAGCCGAGTTTTCTTACAATAATGACTATCACACAAGTATCAAAGCCGCACCATATGAAGCACTCTATGGTCGGAAATGTAGATCACACGTGTCTTTGGGCGAAGTTGGAGAAAGTCAACTTCATTGGTCCGGAGTTAATCCAAGAAACTACCGAGAAGATTGTACAAATCAAAAGCCGACTACAAGCACTCGTGACCGCCAAAAGAGCTACGCGGATAAAGGAGGAAACCACTTGAGTTCCAAGTGGGAGATAAAGTTATGCTCAAAGTTGCGCCATGGAAGGCGTAATCCGCTTCGGAAAACGTGGAAAGTTAAATCCTCGTTATATTGGACCTTTCAAAATTCTTGCTAGGATCGGACCGTAGCATACCGCCTTGAATTACCACAAGAACTCACTCACTGCACAACGTGTTTCACGTGTGCAACTTAAAGAAATGTCTTTCCGACGAAACTCTTGCTATTCCTTTGGAAGAAATCCAAGTCGATTTAAAGATTGAATTTTGTCGAGGAACCCATTGAAATCATGGATAGAAATCAAACGGCTTAAGCAAAGCCGCATCCCGATCGTCAAAGTCCGTTGGAACTCTCAAAGAGGTCCGAATACACGTGGGAACGTGAAGACCAATTCAAGCGCAAATACCCACACCTTTCTCTACTTCACCAAGTATCCTAATCGAAAACCGAGGACGGTTTTCTTCCAAGACGGGAGGATGTGACACACGGTAAATTTTCACCAAAATTTAAGCGATAATTAGTAATTCATTTTACTAAGCCAAATTTATTAAGCATGCATAAGCTTTGCTCGATCATTTGAGTAGTTAACTCGCATACAAGAGGTAATCGCATCACTTTTTCATTCATATCATTTTATGAATATTTTATTTTGTCTTATGATTTAAATTATAAGACGAGAGGGTATCTCGTTTTCCCCAGTGACCGACACTGCACGCGTACCGACACCATGATAAGGACTCACTAAAACAATTAACAAATGTCCGCGACTTGGAATATTACAAAGATAAAATATTTCAGACACGTAACAATAAAATACTACGTTATAAAAATTGTCAAACAATGATACCTTGGTCACAATATGACTTCGCGGGACACGAAATACTTAAACACATTATCACTTAAACAATGACTTTATAAGACTCAAGTGCAAACATACATAACTATAATGTAAATGCATACATCTCATACAATAATTATTCCACATACAAATACTTACACAAAATAATCATAAGTATACATTACACCTACCTTACTTACATTTACTTACCTTACCATTTTAGACCTTTATTGTTATAACACTTACAATACATTTACAAGAAAAGGATTTATAAAAATTAAATATACCCTCCTTGTTATTCTCCTCCACTCACGACAAAAGAGGTACAAAATCAGAAAAGAGATATCTTCATCTCTTTCATCCAGAAAACCTGCTCCTCCATCTTCACACGCCTCATAGGCGAATCTTTCCCAAACAAAGTAAACCGACACCCCTCATCTTAATATTCCTCATCTTCCATACCATATTCATGTAAGAATCTCTTCCCCAACTCTATCTTGATGCGCCGCTACCTCCAAAGAAAATCCATGAAGATCAAGATAAATCACAAACAAATCTTTACACTAATCCAAGAAATCCTTTGGTTTTGGAAGTATACCATTTTCGGCTTCAAACAAAGAGGCAAGATGGTAGGACTTGGTCAAAGACTCCTTTTACTTTCTTTTATGCTACTCGAGACTAAGGGCTCACACAAAGCAAATCTCAATCCACCACACAAGAAAAGTGCTCTCAAGGGTATAGTGAAACAGTTGGGTTTGTTACTCGGATTCGGATTTGGAGGTTTGGTTTGTGTGGAGCTCTCGAGTTAGCCTTCATCCTTGTCATTTTCGCCTCACTTACATAAGGTTCATCCTTGTTTCTCTTCCTTGTAAATTGTGATGCTATAATCGTGATTAATGTAATGTAAATGGTGAAACCTTGTTTTGATTTTCGATGTCTAAATAAAGTGTTTGGTGTTACCTAAATGTCACTTTGATATGATATAAGTCACTTGAGTTTTTGAGTTAGTCATTGATTTGGATGAAAAGCAGTTTTCGTCGAGATAAACGAGCCAAGAGAATGAGAGTTAAGACTTATTGAAACTTGGTAATTTGACTAGGTAACTAAGTACTCTCGATGTGATAATACTTGTGTGTTGGTAAACAAGCTAAGTAAACTTAAGCTTAAGTGGTCATTTGCGAAAAAGGGTCCATTTGGTTTCTGTCGAGTTAGGAACAAGAACAAGATAAATGAGTCAAGCCTTTACAAGTCTACTAGTAAAACCATGTCGAAACTCACATTTTCCTGTCGACATTCATGTCATTTAAAAGTATGTCGAACCTTGATTTTTAACTTTGCTTGAGCATGGGAAACATGCTAGTCTTTCATTTGTCTTGAGACTCAAATCTTAAAGGTAAACCATGGGTCAAAATCTCCATGTACGCCTAGTGAGAAACCCGAGACAAGAGTGCTCATGTGTTAAAATGTATTTCGAGAATCTATACTTGTCTCGTCCGTAAGAGTAAAATGGTTGGCGGTTAGAACCAAGTCGAGTTGCACTTGACTAAGCACCAAGGACTTGATCCCCTCCTTGATTTCTAGTCCTTAAGAATATGCTTGGTAGTGTAGATTTGATGCATCTCCCAAACTCTCGAGTCGTTATTTTATTCGAGTGGTCATGTCCTTAGTACAAAAGTCTCTTACAACTCTTAGCCAAATTCGAAAATGCCTTGATAACCTTGTCGTCATGTGGAAAAACCGGGTAAAGTGTTAGGCATAAGTAGTGTTGTGATGTGGAAGTCAAGTCAAGTTGTCGTAAACACGTGGAACACTTGGACGTATCACCGTAGTGTGAGTTCAACTCGAGTCGATGTCCATCCGCATGACGCTCCACTAATCCTCGATTTTCTCTTGGCGATAAGATGTAAAGTTCAACATTTCTCTCCTACTTTTCTCATGGGCCGCAGCCCATGTTTACGCCAAGAAGGGTGCGTTAGTTTACCTTTGGGCGAAGCCCATTAGGACCGAGCATGTCCCATTTGGGCCACACCCACTCGAGTAATTAAGCCCATGTATCCTCTATCAAAAGCCTTGTATCCATGTGTCGCAAAGAGTGAATAAAGCGTGTCATGTATACCGGGAATCAATTATAAAGCAAACTCGATTGTCGCATATTGGAGATTTCGATCTTAGATATGTACACTTATATCAACAAGTAAAATAAAAGTATAGGCATACAAACAATGAAATCAAGTGTCTAAAATGTGAGTCATATAAAATATTTACATAACGGATTTAACGACAACATGTAAACCAACTTGTATCATAACGATTTCAATCGTACATTGTAAGAACCAAATTTTAATAATTAAACGAAGGCTATCATATCATTTTAACTTCGACTTTAACTCATGTATTTTCTAAATACAATTAGAAAATAAAATATAATTTTGACAAAACCATTTGTGTCCAACTTAAACAAATATATACACCTTGTATACTTACTAGTGGGACATTATAATTAATTGTTTTGAGTCAAACTTTGGATCTTAAAACTATATTAAAGTCAACATGAAAAGTATATATATACTTCGTATACTTACCAGTAAAAATCATTTTTACAAACAAAAGTTTAGTTTTATTTCAATTATAAAAGCAATTGAATTACTTAAGTAAGTGATACTTACAACGATGAACTAAAACATTTCCCTCCTTATCTAGGTCGCGTGTCGGTGCCACTCCACAACCATCACTAATCCCACATTCGGATTTGCACTTTTGCTAAGGTGAGTTTCATAGCCCCACTTTTACTTGATAAATTGTTTTATACATTTTGGGGTGAGAAATATGCAAAACATTTTATGGACCAAAACTATTACATGATTACTATTACGTGGTTTAGCCTAAGCCCTTATGTCCCTAGAGAATGCCCTTTCTCATGAACCGTCAATTCCCCATTGGGAAACGCGAATGTTATAAATAGATCTATTGAGGGTGACTCCTCCGTTCGGTTGGCCATGCTTAGGCCAAAGCGAAACGATACCATGTCGGAATCAAGTGTTGAGGACAAAACACTTGCTATGGGCCCCTATATTGTATGACATCTTTTAGCATACTGAACCGTCGTAGTATCGGTTGCATGAACTTAGAGCTAACGTAATAGACATTCATACATATATCATTATATTCGTTGTAATGATTATATGCCTTGCTTATGGTCCAAGCTTACTATTTTAACTTAAACCTATGAACTCACCACTTTTAGTGACCTTTTAGCATATTTTCTCGTGTGTTTAAGATTTGTTCATGAAGGCAAGGCAAGAAGCGGATGTATGGTCGTAGTAGTATTAAAGAAGTGTTTTACACAAAATGATGTTTTACATTGGGACCACTAAATCTAATGGGATGTACCCATTTATTTAAATTATGTTGTAAGACATGTTTTAAAACTATTTTATAAAATCAAACGGAGTATGTATTCCGTTCTTTATTACTTGTGTTATGATTCACCAATGCCGTAACGCTCCCGAATAACACGTATGCTTCCGCTAAACAAATTTGGGGTGTTACATGTTAAGAACATAACCACTAGACAAAACCACTTCATCAAATTTTGATGCCATTGTTAGGTGCCCGCTTAAGTCCATAAAGAGACTTAATCGGTTTACACCTTGTTTTCATTGCCGTGCATGATGAAGCCACGAGGTTGGTTCATATAAACCTCCTCTTCCAATTCACCATTCAAGAAAGCTTTTTCACATCCATCTAATGAATAACCAGATTGTGAATAGATGCCATAGCAATCGCTAGATCTTATGGTATCGATACGAGCCACGTGGGCATAAGTATCAAAATAGTCTATTCGACTTTTGTTTAAAGCCACGAATGACTAGTCTAGCCTTGAACTTTTCAATAGTTCCATCTACCTTCATTTTCCTTTTGAAAATCCATTTGCAACCCAGAGGTTTGCAACGGTGGTAGATCAACCAACACCCAAGTGTTGTTGCCCATGATGGAATCTATCTCATCATTGATTGCTTCTTTCCGTAAAGCAATATCACGGGACTTCATTGCTTCTTCAAATGTTTTGGGGTCATCCTCAACAATGAAGCAATAGGAGTATTGGTCCGAGACCTCATCCCTAGTACCTTCAACTAAGTATAGTTGAAACTCGAGTCCAAATGACTTTGGAGTCTCGACCCTTTGCTCTTCCCGAGCACGTGTTCGATTCTTGAACCACAACCTCATCGGGGACCACCGATGGTTCATCATCGAGGACCTCGATACACCAAGTGTCATGAGTTCCATTAGGAATCCTCGACTTGGTCTAGGGACCGATGAGAATCTATTCTCATCAAAGTCTCGCATCCCTTGATTCAATTATTGAGTTAATCGAAACATGTTCATTAGGTTCAATAACATAGAACCTAAAAGCCTTGGAATGCTCGGCATATCCAACAAAGATGCGATCAATGCCTCTTTCACCCAAAGTCTTTTGCTTTGGATCGTGGAGTCTTACAACCTACAACCCCAAACCTTGAGATAGTTCGGGTTGGGTTTCCTTTTAGTTCGAGTTCATAAGGGTAACCTTGTTCCTTTTGTTTGGAACCCTATTTAATAAATAGCAAGTTGTTAACATAGCTTCACCCCGAACCCTTGACTCGATCTGAATAGGACAACATGGAATTAACCATCTCCTTTAGCACCTGTTTTCCTTTCGTAAATACCATTTCTTTGAGGAGTATAAGGGCGATTGTTTCATAGATTATTCCAACAGATGAAAGTACCGAGTATCCATGTACTCACCTCCCTATCGTCCTTAATCTTTTGATTAAAGACCCAGTTGTAATTCAACTTGATTTTAAACACTTTGAATTTATCTAATGCTTCATCCTTGGTATGTACGAGATAGACATAACAAAATCTAGAAGCATCATCAATAAATGTCAAAGTACTTCTTATTCCCCAAAGAAGGAGTGGCATGCAAATCACACAGTCATCGTGAATAAGCTCCAAGATCTTACTCACGACTAACACCCCGAAAGGGTTTCTTGTTATCTTGGTCATCATGCAAGTTTTACACTTTTCGTTGTCCATGTCAAAAGCGAGGATTAAACCATCCCTAGACATATCTTGCATTCTTTTATAATGTACATGGCCAAGTCTTGCATGCCATGGGCTAGAATCGATGTCATTTGTGGTCACAAAAGTGAATTAACATTGTCGATAGAAATATTAAGCCTAAACATTTGATTACATAAATAACCAAAACCAATAAAACACCATGCTTAGAAAGCACAAATTTATCGATTCAATAACTTGTTTATATCCATGATTATTCAAAACACTACTTGAAACCAAGTTCTTCCCGATATCGTGAACATGAATAACATTAAACAAAGTTACAATCTTTCTGAACTAAACCTAAGATCTACACAACCACGACCATGCACCAAGGTGTTGACTCATTTCCCATGTGAAGAATAGAACCATCATTCGATGACTCATAAGTCTTGAACCGACTTCTATCTTTACACACATGAACTGTTGCACGAGTCAACCCACCACGCAACATCATCATCCCGCACATAAAAGATTCGGATACATATGTAACATAATAAACCGAAAAGACTTATTAAACATATTCGACCTTTCGGTGAGTTGGTGAACCACCACTCCACGAACCATTAGTGCACGATCCATTGGCTTTACCACCAACTTTAACACCCTTGCGGTCCCTTTTAATGTGACCGGTCTTGCCACATTTCCAACAAGTAGGTGTTGCCTTCTTGTTAGGATCGCCTTGTGTTATCATGAAATTTCGTTTGCCTTTGTTGTCATTGTACACGGTGGAGTTGTTATGCTCCACCATATTGACAATAGATGGTCCAAAGACATTGCTACTCTTTGGCTTGTCATTATCCCGCACTTTGAGAGATTCCTCAATGTGCGGATGATTGCCCAACTCAACAAGAGTTAACTCCTCCTTCATATGTTTCAAGGTATGCTTGAAATCTTTCCATGAAGGAGGAGTTTATCAATGACACAAGAGACTTTGATAGCCTCATCCATGTTCATTTGGTGTTGTGTAAACCTTCCAAGTATTCCAAGAAGTTCATTGTATTGTTCCATAACGGTCTTGAATCGGTCATTTTGTAATTTGTGAAATTACTAACAAGGAACTTCTTACTTGATGCATCCTCGACCATATATTTGGCATCCAAGGAATCCACAGTTCTTTGGAAGATTCAAAGTTCTGATAAATATCAAACAAAGAATCAGACATACCATTCAGAATAAGACCTCTGCATATGTAGTCATCATTCTCCCACTTGCTTGTCACACCCTCGCCGGAGGCGGAAACACGAGGTGTAACGGAAGGGAACATAAGCACAAGATAATAGAACATACCAACGTTAAGATTAAGAAGAAATAATACACCTTTACAATACTAGTTTAGCCGACATCGGCAAATATATTACAAAGTTTAAATTCCAAAATATTATGTTTTAAACATAATGATTTGTAGTAACAAGTGAAAACTTCATTATGCAAGACCTGGTAGAAAAGCTTACTAATGATCACCTGAAATGCATGAGAGAAAAACGGGTCAACTATGAAAATAGTTGGTGAGTAAACATGTTTAGCAAAATAAGAAAAAAAATTCAAAGCTTTCGGTCAACAGAATAATCCACAAAGCAAAGGCATTGTAAATCCACTCAGTTCCAAGTTCCGCCCATACAAAACTTGCAACTGTGTATTCACAACCCATTGCACAAAATATAGCGTATGAAGTAGTCAAGTATAAGCGATCATAATAGTTCACAATATAGAACCGCGAATATAAAAATTCGAGATGCTCTTGATGAAACCAAATTAAAGCGGGTGCCACTACCCAAAGTTATGTTGGGTGCCTCTTCCCAAAGATATCTTGGGTGCCTCTTCCCAAAGATATCTTGGTGCCTCTTCCCAAAGATATCTTGGGTGCCTCTTCCCAAAGATATAATCCGAACATAGGATACTTTATAGTGATGCTCCGAACATGGGAGACTTTATAGTGATGCTCCGAACATAGGAGACTTTAGGTCCAGGTCATAACATGTACGGTTCAATAAGTTCAAGTAAGGCATTATTTCATAATTAAGTTCAAGGATTTGATTCAAGTTCACAAGTTCTAGTCAAACTAGTTAATAAAAGTAGTAAACAATTTAGCTCAAGAACGGTTCATGCATTTCGCCCCAAAATATAGTAAAACGGTAAAAAGGGGGGTGTGATTACTCACTTGGACAATAATGCGAGGGCAAAAGTGGGTACACTGAAATGTAGCGTGAATCTCGAAAATGACCTATTATGAATGATATGATATGTAATGAGTTATGATGTAATGTTATGCATGCATTTCGTATGTTATTTATACCACTTGTGAGTTTTGAAAATAATACTCTTCGTCGAAAAATACTCTTTTGACGTCTTGACCATTCTTAAATCACTTTACAAGTTTTTACGTCAAAATGTCATCCTACAATGGTTCTGTAATGATTTATTGTGAAATTAACACTTTTCGTCGTAAAATAAAGTCGTCGGAAATTTCATGAAATTGACAAAAATGGCTTCGAAAAACTAGTCGTAAAATGGTGTGCGTCAATCGTTAGGAAACGAACTCGACAGTTTTAGAAAGTTTGTATCAAAATCTAAAAGTTTCAGTTCATGAGTTTTCGTCATCGAGGTCTCGAACATAAAGATAATAAGGGTTAAAGATGGTGATTTTGTCTAATTGTTGTGTAAAAGTGAGTTTCGCCAATTTTAAGCATCCGTAAATAATTTATTAAAACTCCGCTATACAAACGGTTGGTCGTTTTGAAAAATATGCTTGGTGATCTTGATTTTATTAGAAGACATTTCGTTCCAAAAGTTCCACATCATAGTTAAAACAGCCTTCAACATGGTCGTTTTAGTTACCGTAACACTTGTCTCGTAAAAATAATATAGTTTTTCTAAAAATAATAGTTACTGCAAGTTTATGAAAACGTGCATATCTTAGTCGTTTCAAATCCGTTTTCACGTATTATATGTCCTTAGCTTCGTATCAAAGTATACTAATATATTTTTGATAAGTCGAAATAATTTGTAAAGCTTAAGGCTCGTTTTGACTCGAATAAAGTAAAAATAGTATCTTGAAATTTTCCGAAAATATATATTTCATCGTCAACTTTAAAATTCATAACTTCTTCGTTATAACTCCGTTTAATCCGTTCAAGCGGCCACGGATTCGTTTTAAAGTATATTTTCTAATTATCAAGGCCAAAATTTCGTGCCTACTGTCGGATTTTCCAGAAAAACAAAATAAGGACAGAACACTTTATATACTTGTCGAAAATAGTTTTTATCGTACTAAACCTATTCCAATCCCTTCAAATCAACTCCAAAGCTAATCTAATCCTACCATACACCTTCTTAGGGTGTCATGGGTTCCTAAACATCATCAATACCAATATATAACAAGGGGATAATTATAGGATGACCTTTATATATATATAACTCTAAAAATCATGTAAAAATGGTATAAATCAACATAAGTCTTGCATGTTTGCTCCAAATATGAAGAAATAAATATGAAATGAAGATGAAATATGTAAAATGAAAGTAATATGCTTACAAGCTACTATGATGAGGTGATTAGAACAAGGATTAACCTAAACACCCTAGGTTTTTATTTCAAAACCTTAATAAGAGTGTGATCTAGATTGTTTAATCTTGAACTTGTAAAAATTTTGGTGATCCCTTGTATTTCCTTGGTAGAACCGGTTGTAGAGGAGGAACAAAGAGAAAGGAAAGCTTTTTACTTGACTTGTGATAATGAGAATGAATGAATGAGATAAATGAGTTTGGAGTGTAAATGTATACTATCAAGAAATAATTCACCAACATTTAATGCCACCCCTCCCCATAGGGCCGGTTTTGGGGGATTTTTGTCAACAAAAATATATATATATATATTTTTTTCTTTTATATATTGTGTAAAGTTGTTAAAAATGTATAAGTAAAGTGTGTAGTTAAATGTAACTTGTAAGGTAAATGGTAGCTTTTAGGTAAAAAGAGATTTTTAATAGATCAAAGTAGAATGTAATGAGATCATAAAAATTGTAAAAATACATTCCTTGTAAAATTTGAGTGATAAATTAATTATCGTGTAGTTTTTAAGAAAAACGTCGTAATAATATAAATTTAACGATTTATATACAAAGTAAATTTAAAACACTAGGTAAGCTCAAATATTGTTTTCATAAACTAAATGTAAGTGTAAAAATATGTCGGGATCATTTTTAGAAGTAACGGATTAAATGTTCAAAATAATAACTCACGCGATAACGTTTATTTAATATGAAATTTACGCGTTTAAGGTGAAATGCAAAATCATGAATGAACCGATATGAAATGATAAATATAGAGTTTGAGAAATGACCGAAAATTGAGAATTGTGACATTGCTCCTCCTCCTGATCTGCTCCACAGTAGCATCATCACCATCATCAGGAATTGGAGTAGTCAGCACATAGACCACACTCATGCTCGATGCAAGAAGTGCATCTTCTTCGCCACCTCCTAAAGTCCACCCCTTCAAACTTATCCAAATTTTAGCAAAGTTTGAAGCCATGTGTTTCATTGTAGTTGCCATTGATTATCACAAAATAGTTTACTTTGATTGTTGGGGTTACCTCCCGAGCGAGGTTAAGACAATCAATGATGTAGCAATACTACTTGGTGGTTACCGGATATCACTTGGAATCGTGTGATCACTTTCCAAAGTAAACTATTCGACCCTAATGCCGGGTATCACGAATATCTACTTGGGATAAGACCAAATGCGCTAGAGAATTAGGCACAATTCTATAACCCTTTCGCTAATAAGTGTTTACGTTTTCGTGTGTCCTCATGCATGTTCGGATCTCCTATATATAGGAGGTTACTCTTGAGCTATTCCAATGGAATTATGAGTATTAATCGCCCATTAATAGCCTCATAATTATCCCCATTATAGTCGTTAGTGGTTACATGACCAATTAAACGTGGTCATAAAGAAGTTGTAATGTCATTTAGCAAGATTTTCCATAGCGATACTTTCCACTAGCAAGACTTTCACTTGCGGTGGAAGTCTGACCTATCGATGGAAACACCGCTTATCGATTTCATAGCACTATCGGTGGATACACTACTTGATGGAAACATCGACTATCAATGGAAACACCGCTTATCGATGGAAGCCACAAGCGATACTTTCCACAAGAAGACTTTCACCAATACAAACCACTATTAGAGTCGGGTGTTCATGGACCTTATGGGTGTACACCTGTACCTCCTAACCCATTACAAGGTGTGAACTAATCCCACAAGTGCACTAAATTTTCCAACAATATACATAATCAAATGATCATCCATTACAATGTAAAAGAAATAAATAATGACTTATTATAACATAGTTGGTTAAAAATTGACAAATTTACAATGTTGATCGATTTCTTGTTATCTTAAAGTTTTTTTTTTTTTTTTTTTTTTTTTTTTTTTTTAACAGAGATAACATTTCACTCCTCACAATTGGAGGTAATTTGAACACAACAAGTTACATCGAACATAATGGGCAAAATCGAAACCGACTTGCCAAACAAAATACACAAGGTAACAAGTTAAGCCAAAACAAGACATACACCATAATAGTTGTGACAGACTACATCAACACCATACAAGGGTGGGGGGAATCACCAAGGTGAGCTTTTGGTAAACACAACCATATGAAGATGTAGCTTGACAAAAGTACATAAAGTACATAAAACATACATAGAAGATAAAGCGAAGATCCTTAAAGGAGCCGGACCTAAACCAAACAGATCTAAAGTCGAAACCCATGGCAAAGAACAAGCCATCGATGACGGACCACAACAGATCCGGCGAAGAGACCGGATGGTAGCGGATCCGAGCGGAAGGCGGCGGTGGCGGCAATGACTACAATGGCGGAATGCGAAGATGGAAGATGACAGATCTGTGAGTAAGGGGTTTTTTTGTGGGAAAAGAAAAAGTACAAGAAAAGATGGGAGAAGGAGGTCCAGACGGTCGGCCAAAACCGACCGCCGGAGAAAGTTGAGATTTGTTAACTTGGGTTTGTTAATAGCACACAAACTAGAGAACGACATAGTGTTTGAATTTAAACAACAAAGAAAATGGAGAAAGACATCATGTATTATAGTGAACCCCATGATCATTTAACCGAGAAACAACTAATGATAGTGTTGACCCTTAAACAAAAGATCAAAAAGTGTATTAGTTTAAGTTTTTAATTTTTATTGTAATGTTTTTAATTATATTTTAATTCTTATTGTAATATTTTTTAATTATTAATGAAACTTAATTTTAAAAAAATATTTGGTCACATGTGTGGTCATTGGTCTGAAGAGAAAAAATCGAGTTAACGCTAATATAGCGGACATATTTGATCACAGGTGTGGTCCTTGTTACTACTCGTCTAATGCACATACCGTGTATTATTTTTCCCATGAAATACATCAACAAAAGTCAAAGTAAACTAACATAACCAAAAGTCATAAAAATAACGTTCAAGATGTTGAAACCATATTTGAAAACTAAATTCAAACTAAACAATAACCGCCCCGCTTCTCTCTCTCCGTCTATAATCAAGAATCCTGCCGAAGAACAAGCCTTCAAATGCCGCGATACGATCACAATTCAAATATCCTCGTCATCTATATTTTATCTCTAGCAATCCTATGTATATTTCAATCATCAACATCTCTCAAGGTTTCTTAAAACTTTTAATCAATCCATATGTATTTGCTTTCGCAGTTTCATGTTCTTATTCGTGCATGATTTGATCATAACCAGATTGGAGAAACATGTTCTATGGACGCTAACACATGTGACGCGGGGTTGCGTTGTGGAACTTGTCCTGCGAGTGGCAATACACGCCCTAGATGCGTTCGAACTCAACCAATTAATCCATTTTCCAAGGTCTGATGTTTTTTATATTTACGTTAGAACCATAAGTACACACATGCATGCACATATTCCTAATTAGACTTGAACCCACGACATGTGGATGGTGGGATCATAGGGTGCGCGCCTTTGGTATAATTTGGTTGGAAGTTTTTGCCTAATGGTTTTGTTTGGATTTTTGTTTTTGGAACAGTTTAACGGGCTTCCATTTAATAGGTATTCATGGTTGACGACGCATAATTCATTTGCACTTTCCGGTTCATTTTCACCTTCTGGTTCACCAGTCCTTGGTCCGGCCAATCAGGAAGATGATGTTGCCACTCAACTACGCGTAAGTAAGATTTAAACACTAAATGCCTTATACAACTTACGTGAAAACCTTAACGATTGTCCTTGTTAGTTCTAGCAAGTTATTTTTTATGTGTTCATATATCTTTAGTTTATTCATTGTTATAATTAAGATAGTGATCACTACCGTCGTATACAATTAACCGTGCCCATGCCAAGACCTTGGTTCATAACAGACCAAGGCTGATATAATTTTCAACGTTTGCAAAGTCAAGGAATACTATATGTATGCTTGTTCACAAACCACACTTGTACAAAAGATGCGTCACTAGAAGAAATAATACATATTTGACTTTGAAATTAGACACTTGTGGCTTTGATGTTGATCTTTGCTCATATGATTAGAACTTAAATTTTTTATAAAAAATAATGAGTTCCAACCCGATATAATGAAATTGTGCATTACATCTATATCTATACTACTTATAATAGAGGAATGAATCTATCTCCCTATGGTCTTAAAATTAAGACTTACAAAATACAAAGCCTATTGTACAATACATAATGCACTATTAATAATCTTTCTCATCAATCTTAATTTTAAAAATTACAAGTCTTAAAGCTTAATGTACAAAATACAAAACACTATTAAGTGATCAAGATATTTAATGTAGTTAATTAATTAACTGGTTAATAAATACAATTAATGCAATTATTAAAACACCCATTACACAAGAAATACAAATTATCAAGCATATTGTACAACCAACTTAAACATAATTCCTGCATTAAAATGTCACTAATACAAATAATAAAGAACATTATACAAATTTTAAAGCCCGAACAGGTATGATCCAAACAGCACGGCCAACGGGTCGAGCAGAGTGAGCAATTGGCTAAGCAGGCTCGAGCCGATAGGCACGAGCTAAACGAAATTCTTGAAATCCGTAAATTTATTATTAAAAGAACATAATAAACTAAAATACATGATTCTGAGAAAATTTTATTTCATGGTATCCATGCCATGCAACGGCGCGGAACCATCATTAAATGTTCGGTGCTCGAGCTGGTGCGGGCCAAACGGTCAACCCCGCATTAAGCGGTCAGCGGGCAAAATGGGCTTAAGCCCGGCGAAGTCGGGCCAACAGGCTCGAGCCGAGCGGGCATGGGCAAATAGGCGCAGGCCAGCGGGCTCAAGCCCGAGCAGGCACGTCTAAACGAAATTCTTTATATCCGTAAATTTATTGTCAAAAAAGAACATAATAAACTAAAGAGTTAATTACATAATTGATCCTTGTGGTTTGTCGGATCTTGCAGAAAATGTCCCGGTGTTTTTTTTTTTGACGGGTCATGTCCTCGTGGTATGCAAAAGTTGCGGGTTTGGTCCTTTGACCAATAATTATGTTAGTTGACCGTTAACTTGAAGGGTATTTTTGACTTTCCACATGTTTTGGCAAACCACAAGAACGATTTATGTAACAAACACAAACAAAACAAAAAAAAATAAAAAACTTTTTTAACAAAAAACGAAAAACTGATTTAAAAAAAAAAACTTTTAAAAAAAAACGTTTAAAAAAAATATTTATTACACTTAAATTTGTGCTTATGTATAATGTGAGGGCCTAAGAAAACTCTTTTTTTTTTAATTATTATACTTAAATTTTGGGCGTATGTACAACATGAGGGCCTAAATTTTTTTTTTATTAACACTTCAAAAAAACGTTAAAAAAAAGTTTATTATACTTGAATTTTTGGCTTAAAAATTTAAGTATAATAAACTTTAAAAAAAATGAAAAATAAAAAAATTAGGCTCTCACAACTTGAGGGTAAAAAAAAATTTTTTTGGTTAATGTACAACGTGAGGGTCAAAAAAAAAATTGGCTAATGTACGATTTTTGTATATTTTCATCCATTTTCGTCTGTTTTATACGTTTTTATTAATTTTTATATGCTTCTTATACGTTTTTATACCCTTTCGTTTTTTTATTAAATAGGTTTTTAAGTATTAATTAAAAAATTTAAGCGTATAAAAACTTTTTTAATGCGTATAATTTTTTTAAACGTATAAAAACTGTTTAATAAATTTTTTAAAGTTTTTTTTAAGCCCTCCCATTATAAATAAGCCCAAAGTTAAGTATAATAAATATTCTTTTTAATTTTTTTTAATTTAATTTAATTTTTTTTTTTTTTTTTGTTAGTTACATAAATCGTCCTTGTGGTTTGCCAAAACATGTGGAAAGTCAAAAATACCCTTCAAGTTAACGGTCAACTAACATAATTATTGGTCAAAGGACCAAACCCGTAACTTTTGCATACCACGAGGACGTGACCCGTCAAAAAAAAAACACAGGGACATTTTCTGCAAGATCCGACAAACCACAAGGACCAATTATGTAATTAACTCTAAACTAAAATACATGATTCACCGGAAAATTTTATTTTAGGGTACCCGCCACCGCAACGCTCGGGTACCCTGCTAGTTACTAGAACATATATACATGGATATGATCTTAATGACACCAATTTGTGCCTCTCTTATGTTCCTTCTATGATTAGATGTTTCAATCAATTGTGTTTGGCTAAAGCTTTATCTTTTCTAAAGGACACTTGTGGGAACGGTTAGGTATTGTATTAGTATGCTTTAAAAATTAGATGACTCTTCCTTGTTTGTCAGCCTATCTATTGAAAGCATGTTGTCTCTCACATTTGGTTGGTCAGCCTAGGCTGCTCGATGATTTCTTTTAGCAAATACTGTTTTCTTAAAGAACTTATGGTGGCTTTTCATAGACTGGCAAGTTCCTTGCAAATTACAATAAGATATGTAAAAATCAACAAAGCAAGAGAAGAATAAAAGAAAAAGTAAGTGGATTGTAAAGCGTGGTTTTGGGAAATTTGGTCCAGATTTGTGTTCTACCTCATGTTTGCTATAAGTTTTGGCAACTTAAGTATGACTGTGAATTGTTTCGAGTATATTTAGGGTCGTTAAGCCTGAATTTAATTTTTTCATCTATAAAAAATGTGACCCTATTGTAGTTAGAGTTATAGTATATTTGGTAGTTAATTTTTGTTTTTTGTTCCACTTCGAAACATACTATCAAATAAGAAAGATCTTCCTGTATGTGGATGTAGGTAGCATTATACACTAAGAAAATGCAACGATGTTATAAGAATGACATAAATATGTGAGTTTGATTTGCAAATGCTTGTTATGAACCTCTTAACGCTTATGCCAACTTATGTAACTTATATTTCTTTTCGTTTATGCAGAATGGGGTTCGGGGTCTAATGTTGGATATGTATGACTTCAATAACGACATATGGGTGTGTCATTCCTTTGGTGGCAGATGCTACAACATAACAGCATACGTAAGTATATTTGTTAGCTAAATCCAATTAGCCTATAGGAGCCACGAATATGTAATTCATACGACTAGTTTGTCTTTGTTCTTTTATGAATAGCAACCGGCCATCAATGTGCTAAGAGAGATTCAAAGGTTTTTATCAGCAAATCCAACTGAAATTGTCACCCTTTTCATTGAGGATTATGTGACATCACCAGCTGGTTTAAGTAAGCTTTTGACTGAATCGATGCTCCGGATGCTCATGTTTCCTGCGAGTCAGATGCCTAAAGATGGTGGTGATTGGCCAACAATCCCTGATATGTTAGCCAGAAATCACCGCCTCGTGGTCTTCACCTCTAAATCTATAAAAGAATCCTATGAGGACATCCCTTATGAGTGGTCTTATGTGGTAGAAAACCAATGTAAGTTTTGGTCTTTCGTAACCAACTTTTATTTGGTCTGTATTATAGGTATCACTATTTGTTTTCACCCATATAAAGGAAAAAACATTCATAAAACCCGATTAAGATAATTTATCTATGTTTAACCATGTTAATTTTCTTTTTTGGACATGGGGCTCATGTGGTCCATAAAACCGATTAATTCACAAGATTACTACCTAAGTGGAAACTTGGCAATGTCTTTAGCCTTTTTTGTTAGAGCAAACAAAATGTGTTATCCAAAATAGAAATCAGACTTCTTACGCAAATTTAATGTTTCAAAACTCGACTACTTTTCTTAAAGGTCATAGAAAATAAAAACAGAATTAATTATTTTATCGTAACTGATCCAGATGGAAGTGAGGGTCAGATTGCTGGTTCATGTCCTAGGCGGTCTGAATCTCTGCCATTGAACACAACGACCAGATCCCTCGTTCTACAAAACTACTTTTCCACTAATCCTAATGTAACGGGAGCTTGTATTGACAACTCTGCTTCATTGATAACAATGATGAACACATGTCAACAAGCAGCAGGTGGACGTTGGCCTAATTATATTGCTGTCGATTTCTATCAGGTATCAACTATTTCACATGCTCGATATAAAAAGAACCATTTTTGGAGATAAAAATAACGTTTTGTCCTTTGTTTGTTGGTTGCTACAGAGGAGTGATGGTGGAGGAGCAGCGGAAGCAGTGGACATAGCCAATGGTCATTTGACATGTGGATGTCCCAACATTGCATATTGTAGGGTATGTTCATTATCAATGTTTTATTCAGTGTTTCTTTGCAGTGCATTATATAATTCGACACATATTGCCTATACATAGACGTGTTCATTAAATATAAGTTTGTCACAGGCGAATGCTACTTTTGGGACGTGTGATATTCCGGTTCTTTCACCTCCGCCACCTGCCCAACTACCTGATGATGGTTCTTTTGGCTTTGGCGATGGTTTCTCGATTTATGTTGCCGGCCAAAGACAATGGTTTTATGTAGTCATTCTTACTACTTTGATGTTGATAGTGTTATAGGTTTATGTACTAACAATAGCTCACCGGATGTAGATACATGTGTAGTGTATACTGTACGCAAACTTAGTTTATTACTAATAGATTTTAGTAACGTAGCATTAACATTCACCAGTCATCTCTTATTTGAAAGGCCACAAAGAGCCTTAAAAAGTTGCTCATATTGCTAATTACATGCTACCTCCGTCTCAAAATATAGGGGGAATTGCATATATACCCACTAAAACTTAAAAACTGCGTATTTTCATGTCTGAGTTTTATTGCATGATGTCTGATCGTTTTAAGCATGTTTTGGGTATATATGCAAATATGCAAATATAAGTCCATTTTGACTTTATGGATTCAACTTTGACCTTAAATATTTTTATTTGTATTATATAATACTTGATGAAAATTATATCAATGAAAAATACATTTAAAACTCAGTCAAATTACATAATTTGCATCAAGTATTGTATAATACAAATAAAAATACTTGAGGTCAAAGTTTAATTCATAAAGTCAGGACTTCAATTTTAAGACGGAAGGAGTATTTCTAAATAGTTAAAAGTTTTTCCTGATATGTTAACCTATCCAATATCATTAACCAATGGATGTAAGCTTTTCATCAATTTATCATATCCTTAACCAAATACTAAACATTTTGTCAATGGGAGTTAAAAATGCATTAGCAAATTTGGTCCTGATTCTAAAATGGGCTAATGGGGATCTTAAGGCCCAAGTTTGGATTTGTGCTAAGTATTCCACTACTCCACTTATCAGTTATCACAGTCACAGTCTCACAGACTCACAGCTTAGGGTGTTCATACTTAGGGTAATACGCAAAGGAATCGAAAACCGAAATCAAACCGAATTAAGATAAAGCCGAACTAAAGTTGAAAATCGGTTTTCGGGTCAAAATCATACCGAATTAACGGTTTTTGATTATGACAAAACGTCAATAGAATCCACAAAACAATTTATTTACATTTTTCCCATATGAAAACCGAATCCACAACATTTACACTCTACTATCAAGTATTAATTAAGGGAGAAAGTGAAGTAATGAACATAAATAAAAACAAAAAAATTGTGTTATCGAGTATCACTTAAAAAAAGAACGAAAATTAAAATGACTGAAAAAAAATGATTTAGCAGATTTTAAAATAGAATATTTACTTCTAAAATTACGCTGAAAATATTTAATTCTTATTTAATTTACTTTTTGTTACTCAACAAATTGGAAAACTAAAGAGTTAAAGTTGGTAATTTATTTAGAGAAAATTATTTACATAGCCAAAAGTTAAAAAGGTAGTCAAACTCAAGAAAAAAAAGTCAAATTCGTAAAATATAACAGTGTGATTGAGATGACTTTACTAGAATTTTGATATTTGTCACATATTTGATTAGTAAAGTACAAGTAACTTAGTTGTTAGAAGTTAGGTTTGAGCATGGTATGAAAATCTGACCGGATCGAAAACCGATTTAAACACGGACAGAGGACAAGACCGAAAGGTTCGGTCCATGTCCGGGTTGGTCCGGTCCGGATAATCAGTTTGGTCTGGTCCAACAAAGCATAATTGTTGGTTTGTGTAAAACCGAACCGGACCGGACCAAACTAAAGACCGAATATGATAAAAAGGTGGACCGAGGATTAGACTAAAATACGTTCAGTCTAATCTGATCAGTCCAATTCTGTTTGATTTCTCGTTTTGGTTTGGTCCGCAATCTATTTTGCTCAGCCCCTGGTCAAGTTGTTAAGATCTATTTTGGTTAGTTAATTTTTTTAGGCTAAATGTTGGACTATGACTTTTGGGTTATTTAGATAGTTTGCAACCTCCTCACATTTGACCGAATGACCCATATGAAATAGGGTTTTTTGGCGAATCCTTTCATTTTTGGCGCCAAAACATTCTTCCCGCTCTAAATTTCATTTCCCCCCTTTTCACCAATATACATATTAACAAAAAAAACTCAAAATCCTCCTCAGATCTACACACACACACACCAAAACCAAATTCATCTCCAATTCAACAAAATGGAAGAAGAAGCAGATCATATCCAATCCAACGAAATGGAAAAAGAACAGCTAAACCAAAGACAAAAGCGAAAAACCCGCTTCTCGGGCTCCGAAAAACGCTCCGAAGCCTTACAAAAACTCAAAACCCTAAGATCCGGCACCACACCCGCCTCAGACCGCTACACAATCAAGCTCGACGCTCCGATTTACGACACGGTCGACGAAGACGAGTACGAAACCCTAGTCGCCAAGCGCCACCACGACTACAACTCCTTTATAGTCGACGACGACGGTCTCGGCTACGCGGACCAGGGCGAAGAGGTGGACTGGACTCAATCAGGCGACGTGCCGTCCTCCGAAGACGAAGGAGACGGTCAATTGGATAAGAAGAAAGTTAAGAAGGCGAAAAGCGACAAGAAGGAGAAGAAGGAGGTTCGGAAGGCGTCTTTCGAAGCTGCGGCTGCGTTGATGGGGAAGCAGAGGATATCGAATTTGTTTAGTAGTGGTGTGTTTGGGAATGGTAAGAGTAAGGTTTGTAATGATAGTGTTATTGATGATGTGCTTGCTGAGTTTACGCCTGATGAGAATGATAAGGAGAAACGTAGGCGTGGGAGAAATGTAGGCGTTGTTAGGAATGAGACGGTTTTTGTGCCTGTTAAGACGGTTAATGTGGAGAGTGTAGTGAGTTTAGTTAAAAATGACGTGGTTGAAAAAGACGAGGTGGTGGAGCTTTTTGATAACGGGAATGATGTGGAGGAGAAAACGGAGGTGGCGGTGGTTGAGAGTGAAGGTGACGTGGTTAAGGAGGAGTGTGAAGTGAAAGACGAGGTGGCCGTGGTTAAGGAGGGTGGTGTTTGGAGTTTGAATGCGAAAGTTAAGGAGGATAAGGATCCTACGTTTAGTGCGACTGCTGGATTGCAGACGGTTGTGAGTGCTAGTGCTGATTTGGATGGTGACGGTGATCGTGGTTTGAGCTCTGATGGGAAGTATCCGTTTGTAGTGGATTCGGATGGGTCGTTGCCGTTTTATGTGCTTGATGCTTATGAGGAGTATTTTAGTTCTAATGCTGGGAATATATATCTGTTTGGGAAGGTATTTTGCTGTTTATATACAGTAGTCAATTTATTTGTTATAACGCGTAAGTTATTTGATATAGGTATATATTGTTTGCTATTAATTGTATAATACATTGCCATTGTGGTATCAACTGGCCTGAGCACCTGTATATTCGACATAAAACACTTAGGTTCTTAATAATGTACTAGGAACGACAGTAGATGTGTATTGGAACCATTTCATGTTTTATAGCACTTGTTTTGTTATTATATGCTCATTGATTGAACAGTCAGAATAAGATGCCCATCCCACTGCATCCACTATAGTCTGAATAGCTTTTAAGTTTCATTTGTGGGTATGCTTAGACTTTATCTATGGAATTGCTAAGTAGTACCACAGTTAGATATCTGGCCCTGGTTGTATTATAGCATTGCCATGAAGTTTTCAGAAAAATCTAAAAGAGGCTCTAGCTAGACGATTCTTACTATTGTCAGGGAATAGTAGTAGAAGCTAGTGTATAGTTACAGATGTAGGTATTCTCTTTCATGTGTTAATTCGCCTCTCTTCCCCTCTCCTTTCTTTTATACTAGTAACAGTCTACCAGTTAATTAAGTTGAACATATGACAATATAGGAATATATCATGCTGTTAGTATTCATCTTTAGAGATTAGGCATGAAGGAAAACAAGCACCAACCATAAAAATCAAGACTACAGCACAGCAATTATCTTTTTGTTGCTTACAAAGCTTAAGGATGGATTTCTCACATAGTATAAGTACTGCAGTTATGTGGATTCTCAACTTCAACTTGTCCTTGTGCCTTGGTTAGATTCAGTTAATCTCCTTTTTAGCACTGTTTTCTCTAAAGCAATATGAGTTCTGGTTTAGTATTTTAAACCCCAATTATACGAGATGATCAACGGAATTCATTTGGTTAGGATTCAACGTAGTAGGACTCCCATTCATAAACTTGAAACACTGATTTTGTTAGATCAATTTTTAAGTAAAATGATGAAATTAGTTCTGCTTATTACCATCAGCTGCTTATAGTATTTCTTTATCTTTGCTTGCATCAATACATTGTATAGTAATTTAAACGTGATTGTCATGATGCTATATAAAAACTACTGTTTAACTTAAACCTAAAAGAGTTGCTACTAAAGATCAATAGACAGTATATAAGCTGTTCTCATGCCTTGTTGATACATGAGTACATGACATGAATAGTTTTTGTTACCAAATTACTGTGATGCTCAATGCTTGATGATTATTCTCCATTATATCTTGTAGTCATGCACCAAATAGTTAACAAGTAACTGATGCAGTGTGGTTTTAGTTTAACAAGACCAAGAATGATACTGATATTAAAAAATTTACATTTGAATTAAAGGTCAAAGCAGGAAGTACATATCACAGCTGCTGTGTCATCGTGAAGAATATGCAGAGATGCATATATGCTATTCCCAGTGATTCCGTATTCGAAGACCCAGTCATTGCAAAACTAGAGCAAGATGTTAAAGACTCAAAAATGTTACCTGCAGCTTTTCACACCAAGCTTCATGTAATAGATCTTTTGCCTTGTTCCTATCTTCCTCTTTCAGCTAATGGTTCTGCTGGCTTCCTTACTGTTGCTTACATACATATGTTATTTTTATCAGGAAATGGCATCGGGATTGAAGACCAATGTAACAAAACTTTTGCTTGACCGAAATGTCTCAAACTTTAGCATGAAACCAGTCAAGGTCAGTTGCTTAGTCAAATTATGTTCACGATCAAATAGTCTTTTGCTAGCAATGTTAGTCAAATGTATCAGGATGATTTATATTTTTATTTCTTCATACATTTTCAGAGGAATTATGCTTTTGAGAGATCTGACATAGAGCGCAAAGAGCATTATGTACTTAAAATCAGTTATCCATTCAAGGTATTTTGCACATTTTACAAAGAAGATTAACAAGGTTATACTATCCTTATTTTTTGTCTCTTTTCTTATACATTTTAAATGTTGAAATTGTAGGACCCACCACTTCCTGCAGATCTTAAGGGAGAAACCTTCTGTGCTTTGCTTGGAACACATAGCAGGTATACCAAGTTGTAATTTTTAACAACATATTACACTTGAACCTGTTGCAGTATTATCTTGCACATACATGATGTATCATGTTAGAGACTTAGAGAATCTTATGTACACCTGAACTGGATTTGATGCATACAGTGCTTTGGAGCTATTTCTTATTAAAAGGAAGATAAAGGGACCCTCATGGCTATCAATTTCAAAGTTTACTAACTGTTCCACTGCTCAGCGTGTGAGTCATCTAAATTTGCATTTGCGTTAAGTTCTTCGTAACATGCTTAAATTAGTATTTTGACCACATTGATTTGGTTACACCTTGAACAGGTAAGCTGGTGCAAGTTTGAGGTTACCGTTGATTGCTCAAAGGACATTAAAGTTGCAACTAACCCAGAAAATACCAGAGAAATTCCTCCTGTGATTGTTACTGCAATCAATCTAAAAACAGTAATAAACCAAAAACAAAATACGAATGAAATTGCCTCTGCATCTGTAGTTTGCTGTCATAAAGCCAAGGTACTTGCATTAAATTTAGATATTTTCACATGGTTAAGTCATCACTGTCGTGTTTTACATATATATTCTGCTACTTAAATTGAACATGAGATGATTATTTTAATCTAATGTATATCATGGCTTCTTATCTGATGTACCTTTCAGATTGATACCCCTATGTTAGCCTCAGAATGGACAAGATCCGGAATGCTAAGCCATTTTACTGTTGTGCGTAAGCTTGAAGATGGTCTGTTTCCAATGGGGTTTAGCAAAGAGGCAGCAGATAAAAATGCGAAAGCTGGATCAAACATCATTAGCAGTGAGAGTAGGTAAGTTTTGGTATCAAATTGTTCTTAGTCTTATTTGAGAATTATTTGTTTCCAGTTGCTCACATTCTGTCTGTTACTCATGTTTGCAGTGAAAGAGCTTTATTAAACCGGTTAATGATTGAGTTACACAAATTAGACAGTGATATACTTGTTGGCCACAACATATCTGGATTTGATTTGGATGTTCTTCTCAACAGAGTCAAGGTAGAGATTTTATTAACACAAAGTTACTTTATGTTAGCTCAATGTGCTCTGCTGTATGCTTGATTTACTGAATACCTGGAAAAACTGATAGTCATGATTTGTAGTATTATGAAAGCTTTTTTCTAACTAATCCATTGATAACTTGCTATTGCAGGCTTGCAAAGTTCCTAGCAGCATGTGGTCCAAAATAGGACGACTCAAACGATCTGAGATGCCCAGACTAAATAAAGGAAACACAGTGTTTGGTTCTGGAGCAAGTCCAGGAATTATGTCTTGCATTGCAGGCCGGCTTTTATGTGATACCTTTTTGTGTTCTCGTGACCTATTAAAGGAGGTATGAAAACTTGGTTGAATAATAAAATTTTATTGATTTATTTATATTAATTCTGAAAAACAGAACATTCTTTCAGGTTAGTTATTCGTTAACCGAACTTGCAAAGACTCAGTTAAATAAGAATCGGAAGGAAATTGCTCCACATGATATTCCTCGGCTGTTTCAAAGCTCTCAAACTCTAATGGAACTTGTAAGTCTTGCCTGCTTAACTTGGTCAAAATAATTTTCTTGAAAATTGCTCTCAAAATATTAGTATGATTGCATTATGGATGTCATATGTTTCGTGGATTTACAGATTGAAACTGGGGAGACAGATGCATGGCTGTCAATGGAGCTAATGTTTCATTTATGTGTTCTTCCTCTGACACGTCAACTTACTAATATCAGTGGTAATCTTTGGGGAAAAACTCTACAGGTAAAAATAGCTAAAAGCACGAAGTAATAATCTTTTTGGTGGAGATAAATAACCGTTGCATGATATATATGTTAATGATTTCAGGGTGCTAGAGCTCAAAGAGTTGAATATCTCCTGTTGCACGCATTCCATGCTAAGAAATTTATGGTACCAGACAAGTTTTATTCACCAAAGGAAAGCAAAACAGCAAAACGTAAACCGGATGGATCTGAGGATAAAGTAACAAATGATTTGGGTGTGAATGACGAGATAGAAAATGAACCTGTAAAATCCAAAAAATCAGCCTCCTATGCAGGTGGATTGGTGCTGGAACCGAAAAAAGGTTTATACGATAAATATATTTTACTTCTGGATTTTAACAGTCTCTACCCTTCTATCATTCAGGTTCGTCATGTCTCCACCATACTTACCTCCTATCTTTACAAATGTCTGCTGAGTAAACCTTGTATGCTTTTTGTTTAACAAAACAGGAGTATAATATCTGCTTTACAACAGTAGAGAGATCTGATGATAGTTTAATTTCCCGCTTACCATCTTCAAAAGCAACTGGAGTTCTACCTGAGGTAAGGAACCATAGCTCATCAAAAAACAACTGTCACAAAAAAATTTGAATAACAAGTATTTTTATATGCTTTTACTTTCTGTAGCTGCTTAAAAATTTGGTTGAGAGAAGGAAAAGTGTAAAAAGATCAATGAAGAGTGCAACGGGTCTCAAACACCAACAGTTTGATATTCAACAGCAAGCACTGAAACTCACGGCTAACAGGTTTGTGTTCGCTAACATAATTTCCCTCTTTTGTTGAATCCTTGTTTGTTTGTCTTGCTAGTTTTCTTATTTTCTTTTTGTCTTGTCTGCAGTATGTATGGATGCTTGGGTTTTTCTAATTCTAGATTCTATGCCAAGCCACTTGCTGAACTTATCACACTACAAGTAAGAATGTTACTAATGTTTTTTTAAAATATGGAATATTCATGATAGCACATATAGAATTATCTCATGATATTTTTTATTACAGGGGAGAGAGATTTTACAACAAACTGTTGATCTCGTCCAGAATAATTTAAACTTTGAGGTGATTTTTCTAATGCAAAACTATAGCTTTTATCGTTGTCTTAATTACCTTTTTGTTAAGCATGTTTATTTTGTGTCTAGGTGATTTATGGTGACACTGATTCAATTATGATCTATACTGGACTTGACGATATTAACAAAGCCAAATCTATTGCTGGTAATGTCATCAGGGAGGTATGGTTTTTAACTGTAATACCAGCATTAGATGGCTATAACTTGTCATACCATATTTATGTTAACTGGCTCTGTATTCTGTACGTACTAGGTCAACAAGAAATACAAGTGCTTAGAAATTGATCTTGATGGTGTTTACAAGAGAATGCTGCTGCTAAAAAAGAAGAAATATGCAGCTGTGAAAGAGCAAACAAAAGATGGGAAAATCTACAAGGTGCTTGATTATATACACTTCTTTCTATTTATTCTTTGAACACTTGTATATTTTCAAGCAGTAGTTGTTAAATGCTGTCAAATATTTAGGTTATTGAGCGTAAGGGTCTTGATATGGTTCGGCGTGACTGGAGTTTGCTATCAAAGGAGACTGGAGATTTCTGCTTGGAACAAATATTATCTGAGCTGTATGTGTATTGTGTGTATTTTCACCACCATTAGCCTCCGCATCTTATCATACTTACCATTCTTGAACTCTTATACTGACAGATCATGTGAAGAAGTTGTTGAATCTATACACGACAAACTCAGAAAGGTATATTCATAACCTTATCTAATTATGATCAATTTAAACCAAATATATAGGGATGCAATATTTCTATACAACTGTATCTGATAGTCTAGTAGGATTTACTCATAACTTTCAAATGATCTAATGAATTCATATAAGCAGGTGCAAGAGGATATGAGGAATGGACAAATTGCTTTGGAGAAATATATCATTACAAAATCGTTAACCAAACCACCTGAAGCCTACCCAGATGCTAGAAGTCAACCTCATGTTGAAGTAAGTAATTTCACAAATTTTTCTGTCATGTCCACTTCATCTTAATTATCAATTATCTGACTTATTTGTTTATTAGTATTAATCAACTTGTCATATTAATATACAGGTAGCACTCAGGCTTCGGAAATTAGGATACACTAGTGGTTGTTCTGCTGGTGATACAGTTCCTTATATAATTTGCTGTGAGCAGGTTCGTGATGAAGGGTTTACTCACTTAACATTTACTTATTTAGTATTCTTACTGTTGTTTCTTATCAAATAAATTAACAGGGGAAAGGTTCAAGTACATCAGCAGGGATCGCTCAACGTGCAAGACATCCTGATGAACTGAAAAAAGATAATGAGAACTTGATGATTGACATTGACTATTATCTGGCACAGCAGGTAACATTTGCATATTAATAGTTTCTATATGCAGTTCTTGTTTTATTACCGCTTCAGAAATCTTTATCTTCTGCCTATTCAGATTCACCCAGTAGTGTCACGTCTATGTGCATCTATTGAGGGTACAAGTCCATCCATGCTGGCTGATTGTTTAGGGCTTGATCCTTCCAAGGTATAGAGTTGTTCTCTTTAAGCATTTAATAGACATTAACAGTTCATTTATCATTTCAACATTGGACCACTATATGATAAAATTGGATCTTTTGTTTACAATATAATTATAGTTCCAAAGCAAATCAAGTGAAGTCGCAAACAATGATCATTCTGGCTCTGTTCTCGGTGTGGCAGATGATGAAGAAAGGTAGGCACCATTTAATTTGTGTTTTTAGTTTGTCTCTATTAATTCAATTTCACATCCCTTAGAAGTTTTCTTGAACAACTGTATAAAAGTTTTTGAACCCTACACAGATGCATGACTATTGTAATGTGGATTGCAGATACAGGGGTTGTGAACCGTTAACTTTGTCATGTCCTGGCTGCTCTGGTACTTTTGACTGTCCATCTATAATCAGTTACATACGTACAGTAGCCCCTGAAAAGTCAACAGACGTGCAAGATCAATCATCCAACACCAGTTTCTGGAACAAATTATGTTGCCCTAAATGTCAAGTAGAAGTCCCTTCAGTTTCAGTAGCCAACCAGGTAATACTTTGAATGAAGTAAACTTGACAACTTGATCACATCTTATCAGCTCACATGTTTTTGAGTTTTAAGCATATACAATGTAAATAAACAAGGGGTGATAGTAAGTTTTTAAATTGTTGCTCAGGTAAAAAAACGAGCTGAATTGTTCATATCAACATACTACAAGGGATTAATGACGGTATGGAAGCATATTTCTCTTATCTTTATATTGCTATGATTATTATATTAGAATACCGTTAATTAACTGATCTTTGATGTAAAACTTTTAGTGTGATGATGAAACTTGCGACTATACTACACGAAGTTTGAACTTGCGAGTCATTGGGGACTCTGAGAGAGGAACTGTATGTCCAAATTATCCCCGCTGTAATGGTCGTCTTGTGAGACAGGTTTTAATCTTCCTTCGACTCTAAATAACCTTTTATTTTGCCAATACTTTTCAACATTGTACTGAAAACTGAAAGTTTATTTTGACTAGTATTCCGAGGCGAATGTGTACAAGCAGCTTTCTTATTTCTGCTATCTCTTGGATGCTAATAGGTGCATTGACAAGGTAATTAATGGCTGAATTTATTTAGGGCCCGTTTGGTTCCCATAAATGGGAATGAAACTATGACTTTCAAAGTCATAGTAGGTGTTTATTTTGTTTTGTTTTGTGGGTCCGGTAATGAAATGGGTATATCATAGTCATAGATTCATTACACATCAATTTGGTGTCTATGAAATCCATTCCCGTGGGGCCATCTTTTTTCCACTACAAAATTCAAATATCTATACACTTTTTCATACCATATTTTATCAACCAAACATAAACAATCGTAATGATACACTTTTTCATACCCATTATCATTCCACCTCATTCCAAATCCGATACCCATTGTCATTCCTAGCAACAAACCAAACGGGCCCTTAGTTCAACACCCTAACTTTTACCTTTTAAGATTGATTATACCCGTATAAGATATTAATCTTTATAATGAACAGTCAAACATTACAACCAAAGAGCTATAGATTATATACACATTAATATAAAGATAATTCTGAGAATTATGCTGTTTATGTATTTCAGGTTGAAGCTAAGCTCAAAAATTCAGTTGAGAAAGAGGTTGCTAGGATAACACCTTTGGTTGAACTAGCCTCATTGACAGTTCAGAAGGTCAGGGACCGGTGCGGATATGGTTGGGTGAAACTCGGTGACTTATTTTCTACAAGCTAATTGCTGTGAAAACTAAGAATCGGATATAATTAAGTTGCGTTAGAAGAAATACCAATTGGCTTGCAAATCATGGTCAAGAATTCAAGAAAAGTTGTGTGCATCTGTGATCAAAGGATGTTGCTGTGGCATGGATGATGACCTCAACTTGTATATAACATGTTTTTTACCGAGTTCATTTTGTAAGATGTGATTTAGAATGGACAAATTTCATTTGTATTTATTAGTGTACTCTGTTTCCTCTAGTATTGTCAAAACATGAACAAACAAACTTTAAATTGTGTTTCAAGAACTGAAACCCTTTATCTATGTATGATATAAGCAAAATGTAACATGAACAAACAAGTTGAAGTGAAATTGTGTTTAATGACTTCATCAACTGAAACCCTTTATAAATGTATGATACAAGCAAAATGAAACATGAACAGTGGAAGGTTTTCAAGATCATGATCTTACTTAGAATCGTTTTTGTTTATGCAAGATCGGATCAGGATCATAACATCATGCTATAATGTCATTTTCTTAATAATTTTTATAATATTATTCAAATGGTTTTTTAACTTGTGTCTTAGGAGCCTTGAGTTAAGTATCATCTACATCAAAAGTCTGCGAGGCGCATGTAAAGTATACTTGTTTTTATACTTTTATGTGGGTCACTATATCTTTTAAATGGCCTCAAAGATCTTATGATGTCTTAACTTGCGCTTAAAGCATGAGTTAAAAACCCTATTCAAATCTTTATATGATAATATATCATAAGCAAAAAATTAATATAAAAGTTTCATGGAAATGTTAATATGAAATGTTTAAAGATGTTTTTTAAATTCTATAAAACAAAATCTATAACTTTGTAGTTTTTTTAGTTTGATGTTCAAGAAAAGTAATATCAGATCGAATTAGATCTTAAGATCATAAAATCGTAAAATCATAAAATCATGATCGGGATCTTAACAAATATGGTTTCATGACTTCATCAACTGAAACCTTCTATTGATGTATGATATAAGCAAATTGAAACATGAACAAATAAGGTGAAATTGTGTTTCAATAACTGAAACTCTCGCACGATAGAAGCAAAAATGAAACATGAACAAACAAGTTAAAACTGAATTTCATCAGCTGAAAACCCTTTATTAATGTATGATATAAGCAAATTGAAACATAACATACCCAAAAAATGAAACATGAACAAACAAGGTAAAACTGGATTTCATCAACTGAAAACCCTTTATTAATGTATATGATATAAGCAAATTGAAACATAACATACCCAAAAAACCTTTAGACAAAAAAGCAAAATAATTATGTTCAAGAAAAGATTTCATGAATGCCTGTATGATGTTGTCTTCTTTTTTTGAATGTTTAAATAACATGTCAATCATTACTGCAACTCCCCGACCGGTGCTTCATTGAGCCATAGAAAATGAATGAACTCGTACAACTTTGTGCTTACACTAACCTGCATAACCAAAATAATTACGTAAGTCATACTTTAGTTGTTGAGATATTCTTCTATTTCTATTCAAGCATTATAAATTGTCTACCTTGTAAGGGGTCGGATTCAATCTTCTCATGTGATCAGTCCTCATTTGTTCCAGTTGCTTCATACAATGTTCTCTAATCTGCTCAAGTGTTGGCAATTCTTCTCTTGCTTTGTCTTCTAAGTATACATATCAATCATACAATTAATTATTGAATGTAAAGTGATTACGTTTTTCATTTGGAACTTGTAGGTTGACAAAAGTTTTAACACATTATAAACATAAAAATCTCAAGTCTCACCTGCATTTCCAGGCCAATAACACTTCATAAGCTCCTCAACACGTTGTGGCACCACATAAGCTCTCTTTGATTCATTAAATGGGTGTCGGCATAAAATCCTTTGGCCTGCCTGTACTTGACAAATGAGTGCAAAACATTAATCTCTTCCTCTATAACGATTCACGACAAACATATTAATCGAATATACACAGAACTATACCTTTGGAGGTGGTTCATTTTCTCCTGACATTATATCTACAAGCGCATAACCTTCCTTGCCATACAATCGAAAAGACCGCTTTTTACATGGGATGGAAACCTAAAACCATACTATTCATTTGTTATAATATATTCATAATTCATAAAAAAAAAGGCAAATTAGTGATTCAAACCTTTGAGACATCTTCAGACAGCTTTATACGTGGTTGGTTATTTATCTCCACAAGCTTAAACACACAACCTAGAGCAGGTTGAGCAAAGCATGTAACCAAATTGGTTCCAATACCAAACGAGTCAACCTCGTGTCCCTGATCAAAACAAGTAACCAAAATTAGCACAGAATCTTCTTAACATGTTTGAAGAATGTTAACATAGATGGAATCATGATAATAAACCTGTTTGTTTAAAGCATCCAGTGTTTCCTCATTAAGGTCATTACTAGCAGTAATATTCGTTTTTCCAAAACCAGGAACCTTGAATTCCTTTTCAACGGTGTGAAAGAAGTTCCTTGTCTCGCATGATAGATAAGCAAGGTCCCCAGAGTCTAATCTAATGCCTTTTGCTTTGTAACTGCACAAAAAATAAAAAGAATAAATAAAAGCACTTGCATAAAGGATGGAAATGACGCATGATTAACATTTTAAAAACATACCCCAGATCATTTAGTGCTAGAGCAACAGCACAAAAATTAGGAACCCCGCTCCTCATCACCTGATCATACAGAAAAAAACAAGGATATATCAGGTAAAAGTATCAGCGCGCTATAAAATGATAAACAAATACTTATGGAAATTTTTTGACTTACATCATATGTATCCACAAGAGCCAGAAAGTTGTTTGGAAAAGCCAAGGCATATGAAACAAAAGCCGCTAGCTCACTTTGATTAGTTTCACCAAAAACACCCTCTGATGAACTTAACCGCTGAAACACACATGTCATAACACATTAATTACTATGTTGATATACAGTGAATTGTTAACATATTTAACTCTTGATCCACATGTACATTATGCATTTCATTTACTGAAAAGGAAACCGGAAGTGTTATCGATTTTCGAAGCATATACAGCCAAATATTTAACTCTTTTAAAAGATTAATTTTCTGCACTAAATTTTTAACCACTTTTGAAACCATAACAGAAACAAACACTAAATTGCTATAACTGTGAAACTACAACCTTGAGTTTGCCCAACCACGTCTGTGTGAGACTAACAAAATCCTTGCATTCTCTTGAGCCGTCATGACTTTTTAGAGACTTTTCTGTAATCTCATCAGGTCCCTAAATATACACAATTTGACTAACATAAGGTGATAATATACTAGTACGAACATATAAAGATAATGATAAGACCACATAGAACTTTTACTGAACAGATAAGGTTACCAACCGTGAACGAACTGACAAAAGCATGAGAATGGGTCCCACGAAGTGGTATTCCAAATAATTTTCCAGCTGCACAATTGCTATCGACACAAAATAAGAATAAAAGTGAGCTACATGATTAAAGAACATTCTGATTCAAAGTTCATCAGAATACTTACCTTGTTGCATCAAAGCCTCCCATGTAGCAATATCTTGATGCTCCTACACCACCATCTGGTCCCTACATATGAAACGAACAAAAGATTGTCAACTTTAGAACCCATAAAACCAGTAAATAATACTACATATAAGTATATATAAATACAGTTCAAAACCTGTGCCCGCCGTAGCCCAAACTCAAGAAGAAGTTTGGATTTGCCAGCAACAAAACGGTGCCTAGCAGCATTTGTAGTGACTAAAGAAGCAAAATTTATAAGATTTACAAATGGCGTCTCTAATAGTTGAACCACCTGGAAGAAGAAGAAAAATGCGTTAGGAGTCTGGATGCTATTAAAAATAGATCGCTAAACAAACAAAAACGAGTTAATAAGACTCACAGCCACAGGGCCTTCAATCCTCATCAAGGGCACTTTTGGAAAAACAACAGATCCCTCAGCAATAGCATACACCTCAACATCAGAACAATCTATTCCTCCTAGATAATCAAAGAATCCATCCTATGCTCAATAATGAAAAATTGTTAGTAAATGACCCTTCTACCGTTAGAAACTAAATGATATACCAAACATGCCAGTAAACTTTAATTCTACTTAGTTGATGCTTACCTCACATGTGGGAGACAAACATTCTCTAATAAAAGCAATCTCGTCCTTTGATAATTTAAAATTAGCAATAAACCTTATGCACTCTTCTAGACCTGCAAAAACCGTATATTCGCCGCCAAATGGGTTCCTTCGGAAATATAAGTCAAACCTGAAAAAATCCCATGAGTGTCGACCATCCAGTTATTAGATTATAAATTAAGATTGAGGTTAAAGTATGACTATAATAAGTGCAACATCAAAGAGGTAATCCATAATCATTTCTTCCAAATTCCATCCATTAAATGAAGAGTAATGAACTAATGACCGTATATAAAGGAAGGCTTAAATCACCAGATCATATATAAGGATTTTGAATCTTATTCCGTCAAGATAAAGCTCGGTTGCCGTAGTTTCATAAATCAATAAGCATGCCTCTTTACTTCCATTTATTATAAATTTCATTAGCTTAATACTAAGATTCCCATTTTATATCCATGTGACTTAAATTTATTGTTAACATTGATAGAAGGCCGACTAAGACATACGACATGAATGCAACTAAGATTCTCTTTCCTTATAATCGGGCGAGTGGTTAGTGTCACCTCAATCTATATACTTACTCAACTAGCAGTTCTAGAGCACTTGCATAAATCATGAAATTATTTTTACCATGGACGGACAAATAGTATGCATCTTGAAAATTCTTTATATATAACAAACAACATCCAAAATTGTGGGACAAATGAAACAAGTGACTGTTTTCAATTCATATAATTGAATGTTATTTAACTTGGAGAAAACATATTAATTACTATATATCATAAGAACATTTAATGACCAAGTCTCAACTTCCTATATACAAAAACATAAAACAAAACATAAACAAACATATCATATATCCTTATTAATAATAAACCTAGGACACCAACATCCAGAATTATATATTAAAAACAGAAAAAAAAAAAAAAAAAAAAATGGTTAAGGAAACTAACACAGCACGGTCGTTATGTTTTCCAGCTTTCCAATAAGCATAGGCCATGGTGAACTGATAAAGATCTGTTAACAACGGCGTCACCATTGGATTTGTGGGCCCATTTATTGTTCTTTTCTTCTCTTTAGCAACGCCTCCGTTGGGTTCCATGGTAATGAAATCTTGTTTGTTTGTTTCTTTGTAGGGTTTGTTAATTAATGGATGTATATTTATAAAAACGAAGAAGAAGAAGAAGAAGAAGATGTTGAACGAGAAAAAATGTGAAAAGAAAAGAAGGGAGAAGAAATTTATGTTTGTAGCTGTTTTTGCCAATTATGCCATGACAAAATTTATACAACTTCTACTTTTACTATTTTACCCTTTTAACAATTTTATTTATTTATTTTTTTTTTTCTTTCTTTTTTTTTAATATTTGCTCAATCAAGTATATCTACTGTCTTTACTATTTTAACCTTGTAACAACTTTTTTTTATATTTGCTTAAGAATATACTCTCTAGTCTATCCCACTCCTCTACTATGCAAGATTATTTTTCTTAATTTTTTAAGTTTTAAAAATGAGTAATGTTCAATTTTCAATTTTTCATAATACACCAACAATAACGATACTTAGGTGTCGTTTATTTTTCAATTTTTACCTCTTCATCCGAAAGTACGCGAAAAGAAGAGGTGTATTTATTTCTTCATCTACAAAGAAGAAAATAGTTTGTTTTTGTGTTATTGAAATCTTTTCGTTTTTCTTTTTTTTTCTTTTTTTTCACTAGTATTTTTTGTCTTATTGAAATAACTTTTTTTCATTTTCTTTTCACTAGTTTTTGTCTTTATTGAGTGCAAAACAATGATCGCTTAAAATCTGATATTAAAGACAATACATAATGGTTCAAAATATACCAATATCAACCGTTTTTGTCTATAAACCCTTTTGTCATATGGGTCAAATGGATCATTGGTTCTCTTACGTTTGGTATTTTTACGTTTTCGTAGTTTTATATTTTAAATCGCATTTTTACGTCTTCGTCTGGTTTTTTAAGTTTTCGACCCCTTTTTTAAGTTTTTGTTTGTTTTTACACGTGTCAAAATTTGGGTGGAGTCGACCAGTTGAGCAGTTGAGCGTGGCCTAAATGGGAAAGAGATGATAAAAGTGTCTAAAAAACAGATGAAAACGTAAAAAACGGACGGAAATGTAAAAAAGAGGTAGAAAATGTAAGAAAAACGACGAAAACGTAAAAAACATACAAAAAAGTAAAAAAACCATTGGCGAAAACGTAAGGAAACGGACGAAAACGTAAGAAAATTGATAAATACATAAAAAATGGCCGAAAACGTAAAAAAGGGACGAAAACGGACGAAACAAACCGACAAAAACATAAAAAACTGATGAAAACGTAAAAAAGCAGGCGAAAACGTAAGAAAACGTAAAAAAACGGACGAAAACGTAAAAAAACAGACGAAAACGTAAAAAATAGGTGAAAACGGACAAAAACTTTAGAAAACGGACGAAACGTAAAAAAACAAATGAAGATGTAAAAAAAGTAAAAAACGGATGAATATGTAAAAAACAGACGAAAACATAGAAAAAACAGACGAAAACATAAAAAAACGAACGTAAACGTAATAAAGCGGACGAAAACTTAAGAAAACAGGCGAAATTGTAAGAAACGAACGAAAACGTAAAAAGCGGATGACGTAAGAAAGCGGACGACGTAAAAAGCGGACGAAAATGTAAAAATGGCGAAAACGTAAAATAGGCAAAACGTAAAAAGCGGGCGAAACGTAAAAGAGCGGATGAAACGTAAAAAAGCGGATAAACGTAAAGAGATGTAAGATATTGAGAAAGATATGTAGGGGTTGTGAAAGAAGAGGTAAGAAGTGAAAGATAATGTACGAAATTTAGAAGAGGAAAGAAGTGAAAAGAAGAGACATGTGCAAAAACAAACGAAACCTCTCGCCTCTGCAGACGAAAAGAAATGAAAAGAGTAAAAAAGTGCTTATTGAGAAAAAACAAACGACACATTAATGTTATCATACTCAATTTTATCACAAGCCATACCAACCTTCTAAAAAGAGAGGGATTTACTTGACTTGAGTTTATGTGGCGGCTTATAGATTAGTCGGTCAAAAGGTCAGAAATCATGTAATAATTTTTATTTTTTATTCTTTTATTTTATTTTTTAAATCAACGCTAGGTATGAGAGATATGAGATGTAGAAGTAACACACTTACCCGAGTAAAATGACGGCTTCAGAAAAAACCTCCAGCAAAATATATCTTCCAAACATAAATTGTAATATTTTATTTACTTTGACACGTAAAATTTTAAATAATGTTGTCTTAATGAAATAATTGCTTTAACAATATTGTCACTGAACTTGCTTTTCTTCTCATTCTTGTTTCCAATCCCGCTCTCAATAACGATACATATTCTAATACCAATACACAACTATATTATAAGTCATGGATAATCAGCTATTATAGTAATAATAGTTACAGATTTATTTTGGATTGTAACAAAGCAAGTATTATTGACAATCAGAAGAGATTGTGAAAGAGTATAGTTTGTTGATATTCTTACAAATTTGTGCATTTTTATAATACATACTTGTTTTGAAACTCGACAGTGATAATAGAAAAATAAATATTGTTTTCTTTCAGGTATTATTTTTTTATTCGTCTGCTTAACAGTTATCATTTGTTGTGTTTTGTGGTGGGGGTTGATTGTTGATCATGAGGTTTTGTTTTTTATGCTTTGATATTTATGTATTGTACAATACAAGGTTTTTAGCCGCGTTTATGAACAGGTGTCAGACGTATAAGTATTATTTAACGCCGGTAAGTGTCTCTCTATTAGATATTTTAGTATTTGAGCGTGAACAATATAATTAAGCGTTTGCAATTTACCAAAAAGTATGTTATCGCCCTGGTTGTGTTGCGTTTTATATGAAACTTCTTAATTAAAAATGATAGAATGTCGTTATTTAACAACCGTTAAGAACGGCCGTTAATAGGACTGTTTGTGTAATGTAACATCTAACACGAAGGACCAATTATGTAAAAGTTTTTACATCGTTAGTCCCTACGGGACCTATTTTGCAACGCAAGTTAAACCTCGTGGACCGTTGTCGCATTTCGTTTTTAAAAGTTTTTTTAAAAAAAAAAAAAGTAACGACCGTTAGTAGATAACGGTCGTTAACTAACGACCGTTAGTAGATAACGGTCGTTAACTAACGACCGTTAGTTACTGCGTTAAGTAACGGCCGTTAGTAGGACTGTTTGTGTAACGAATATCTAACATGAAGGACCAATTACACAAATATTTTTCACATTGTTAGTCCCTAGAGGACCTCTTTTGCAACGCAAGTTAAACGTCCGGGAATTTTGTAGCATTTTCATTAAAAAAAAAAAAAAAAAAAAAAAAAAAAAAAACGATTGTTAGTAGATAATGTCGTTAACTAACGACAGATTATTCTGTACATTCTACTGTTCATGAAATTCTTATTGGGTGTGGAAATAGCAACAATAAGAGTGGCTAAAGCCACATTCACAATTGTACTTATAAGTAATTTGTTATTTTATAAAATGATTAATTTAATATATCACCTTACTTTCATGATTAATTTCATATATACCCAAAGTGCAAGTGTTAAATGCATAATGTACATGTTCAAAAAAAAAATACATAATGTACAATGTTTTTAATGCATGTTTTGGTATATATGAAATTTCCAACTAAAAAGAGGGGAAATATGAAATTGCCCCTTTATAAAATATCAACATGCACCATATATACTTTTTTAAAATATGTATGTAAAGCAGTAAAAGACAATATATTTATGTTCCATATCGACTTGCATCTACGAATGTAAGAATTGAACTCGAGTCTTCAGAAAAGTATGTTTTGGTTTCTTAGACTTTGATTATTGACTAAAATACACCGTTGGTCCCTAAACTTGTACCTGAGCATCACATTGGGACAAACTTGAGCGTTTTTATCGCTGGAGGTCCAAAACATAGGTTTTATACTCTAAACTAGTCCCTTGACCATGATTGCCATAGTCAACATTAATTTTCTGGCTTTACATCGAAGGTATAATAGACCATTCACAATTTTAACATGTCATAGTTAAAATCTAACCCAACCTTCAACCATATTAGTACCGGCAACACACAACATTGAACCCAAAATACAAGCAACACAAATTCTACCAAAAAAAAAAAAAAAAAAAAAAAAAAAAAAAGGCACAAAACGATAAGCGGAGGCTTTGTTGACTTCGTTGAGGAAAGAAGGCGCCAAAATGAAAAGGGTTTGGGTGTTAAGAAGTGAATGAAGAGGTCGACATCGTGTTATCAAAGGTTAACGATTTGGGAAA
>CM040245.1:68117979-68175090 GCA_022545495.1 Chrysanthemum lavandulifolium | reverse complement strand
GGGTGAGAAATAATGAAGAAATGGCTCACTATTTATAGAGGAAAATCCTCATCGCTCCCGGATCCCACGGATCCCTACCACAAGGGATCCGGCTAGCACAAAGCTAGGGATCCGTGGAACACTCCTCTTTGCCCATGGGTATTTTGGTTATGGGTCATGGGTCATCGGTTGAACCATGGATCTTTGGCTAGATACAATGTATCTTTAAGTGCAATGCACTTAGTCACTTGGGTATGGGTTGATCCATGGGTTATGGATATTATCCATGTATGATATAAGCATGATGTCATGCAATGGGTTATGGGTCAAGATCCATGGGTTATGGGCTTTAGGATGTACCCAACTACATTCAATGTATTTGCCCAATGGGTTGTGATACTTAAGTTTCTACCCATTTATATTACCCAATATACTACATACTAGTTATGTGTATATTTTATCCAAATATGTAAACACTAGTTGTTGTACATATGTATTACTTAAATCATAAAATCATTTATACTTGTTTTAGTGTTATATGTGAAAATGTGAATATGTTAGAAACTATTAGTTCAAACCATTTACGTATTTTATTTGTTTCGTTAATATGATTTTACGTTTGTTATCGACAAAACATTAGAAGATCGTAAAATATAAATAAACGTTTTTACGGCTTATTTGTATTAACAGCAAGCATGCGAACACTTTTAATGACAACGATATTAACAAAATAATACATCCCTATTTGGGGTTCACATTAATTAAAGTAGTTGATACATCAGTTTAGAATTACAAAATTCCTCCCTTGTTACAAATACTTAGAATTACAACCAAATATCACAACAACATGACTACCAAACACATACTCTGTGTTTGAAAAAAAAAATTAGCCATATGCTCACGATATGTAAGGGCAGCCTGTACAGGGTTATCGACGGCCAATGCCTTCCCATGTGACAATCGGTATAAGAATATGCGTACCCAGATACCACAATCACCAAACAGAGTCCCCTGATCTGGAACGTTGGGTGCATTCTTGACGGTAATTGCATATGTTGTCAGATTTATACCTTTCTTCTGGAAGACACTGGCTTTCTCTAGAACGATTGGTAGTCCAGCCTGTATATACATCCAAACATATTTTGTTATTTTACATACCAACTTAACACAATACATAACAACTTAAATGTTTACATCTGACACACTGAAGCTACAGCAAACACTGACAACATAAACTACACCAAACTACAATGAAACCAGACATCCTAATAAGCCGCCATATCACGATGAGTCTTCAAAATAAGTGATTCACGAACGGTTTGAACAAAAGGACCCAACATCTCCTCGATGCCTGGTGTGTGAAGTTCCCGAGCAACCTTGTATAGTACAATGGTTGCGTTAAATCCTTCCTGGTTTCCAATTTCAAGTACAGGGTCGTTGTTGTCGTCAAAACCAATTAATTTGAGTGCTATTGGAGTGGTAATGCTAGAAGCTGTGTAGCAGATGCAATCGTACCACCAACAACCGTTATAACCCATATAGAGAAAACAGAACTGACATCCCGATGATTGTTTCCAGAAACCACCAGATTGTCTCTTAGGTTTGAAACATAGAATGGTAAAGGAAGTTTGCCTATTAATTCATCAGGTATGTCCAGGACTTGGAAACGGTGGGTGAGCAAGTCAAAAGAAACAATCATATAGCTGTCGAATGTGCTACCATCGTTAGCATACAACCTTTGATAACCACACCAATAGATATGACCCCCAACATTTGCTTGACTTGCTTTTTTGATTCTGATTGTGTTAGGAAGCAAGCAATGCTGATCTAACACCGTCCATTGTTTTGAGGAGAAGGTGAAAATTAAGACAGTGCATGGCTGTGTTGGATTGAATGGGTATGAAATTTTTAGGAAGGTCGGATCAAAATTGTCAGGACGAATCCCAAAAGCCAAAAGCGTTTTTCATACTCCGTGATGTGTTCACATAGGGACAAACGTCTTGATCGGTCGGTTGATGGATGGGTTCCAAACGACCGCCATGGTATTACGGACAATTGGTCCATAGGTAAAACCCCAAACTCCATGTGACCAACCAATTGGTTTGACGTCAGAAAAAGAAATGTTTGAGGAAAGAGGGTTCAAGTCAAAATTTTGATCTACCAAACCCACGTAACCTTTAAGACTCTGCTTGTACAGCAAAAGGTATGAAACTGGCCAATGGATTCGAACACCATAATGGACGGTGAAATGCATGTTGTCTATGCAAGACTTCTAAGCCTTGCACACACTGCGGCATTGAGCCACACACCTCACTGAGAGCCTATTAACTATATCCATCTGAACTTCAATTGGAATGGTGTCAGACATTGTGAAAATTTAATGGGCAACTTTCACAAGTATTTTGTGGGCAACTATTCAATGTTCTTGGGAAACCTTGAATTTTTTTTAGGGGAACTTCGACACTGTAAGTATGTGTTTAGTGTTGTATTGACAGTAAGAGTATTATAAATAGAACAATTAGAACATTCATATCTAGGGACCAACCCATAAGATATGCATTTAAGAAATAGTACTTGTATTAAATGGTTAAATAGTTAAGTTGGAGTTTAAAGAGTTGACTTGTGCTTAATACTACCATCAAATTAATGAACAAGTACAGGGGGCAGGTTCATAGACACTTGAAAGTGTATGTTCCATAATTTATTATAGTTGGGCAACTATGACGCATGGGCAACTTAGTCAATAACTAGTTTGTTTGTAACTACTAGTTACAAAACTATTTGCTCTATTAACTAGTTTGTTAATTTTGTTGTATTGACAAACATTTATCAATTAAGAACTTAAAGCAATGGTACCTGTAAACATGCCCGCATCTCCTTGTACCAAGGACGCCACTTAGGATCATGCTTATCGCCACTGTCATAAAATGTTACAACCCCCGTCCTAATATGGAATCGAGCCAGAAACCAATGTTTTTCCTTTTCATTGATAGGCATATAAACCTACCGTATAACACCAAAGGCCAGGTTAACAAAACACATACCAATATATGTATAAATGAATGAACACAACTAGTACATGTTCAACATCAGCCCATTGGAGTTTGTACTTTTCCCCGTTAACATACCAAATGGGGATGGAGTCTTGTAAGAGCAGCTGAACAAAGTATGCAGTAACTATAGCCCAATCGCCCATCGGTCCGAAATGCAACATGTATTCCACCCACAACTCTATGTGCTATAAAGCAACAATAAAAAATGATTAGGGTATAAAAGCAACAATATAAAATGAATATACTATCAGAGTGAAAGATATGCGTGACTGTTACCTTGTCCATAAGCCAACCTTTCTTAGGAGGGTCTAAACACACTAAGGATTCCCAAAACCTCTGATCCACATGAACTTCTTTGGACCAAGGAAACATACATCGAAGGGGCCCCTGCTTTCCAAGAAATTCGTAGTACTCATCAGTAAGATGTACGATGTCGATAGCCTTGTTCCTTCGGGAAAGAACCTACACACACGTTGTTACTAACACGTAAATTAAAAACAGTTTAAAAAAATAAAAATGTTAAAAGTTGTTTTTCATACCTCAACCCAAGGTTTAACCTTTTGTAACTGTGCGGTCATATCTGGATCCCGACACCCATAGGGAGGGGTTCGATTATTTTGAGATTCCACAAATCTTTTTGACCAGTAATACGACGGCTCCGCACCATCTTTTTTACTCCTCTTGTCAGGTGTTATGTCTGCCTTGACTCTTTTCCAATGGTCTGAATTATAGAAAGCTATAGACCTCTTTTTCTTATCCTTCTCAATCTTCAACAACTTTGCCTTTTGCAACCTGCGATTCTTCTCCTCTATCATCGCCATTAGAAAATCCTTTTCCATCATATTTTGTTCTTCCATCCTCCACCGTTCTTCCTCTTCTTTCCTCAACCTTAATTCCTCTTCCAATGATACTCCGAGTAATGTGATGCATTTAAAATACATTTAATACTATACTATGGCAAAAGTGTACATTTGGAAACCACATTACCGTAACAACATCATCCTCATCATCGACATCAACCGGCTCAACGATCGCTAGAAATAAGAGAGTCAACCAATTCGTAGAATTCACGATTTAGTTGGTCTCGAAACTCATAGCTCAGGTGGGAAAAGGATGCAGTAAAGTCCAATTTATCCTGTAAGTGAAATAAAGTTCATTGTAAAACCAACAGTTTGTTTAAGAAATAAAGATAATATATCGATGAACTTATTACCCGAAATCCGCAAGTTCTTTCACATGCAAGGACCTACAAAGTAATAAAGGGTATTATCCTTAACAATAATTCTAATATAAATAAACGATACTTATTATTTAACGTTGACTAGTAAATAACTCGAATAATAGCCTCGAGTTTGAAAACACGAGAATTCAACTCTTGAATGACACAATCCTTGAGGCCGATTTCTATTAGAAGACTACTTGTGCATGCACTTAGACACAATCGGTAAATACTTTTTTCTGTCTACCACGCTTCCGTGCAGCCCAACTTCAGAGATACACATCGTAATCATGCGGTAATTTTGTTGGAAGAGTCCTTGGTATGTAGTGCGGTAAAATTCCTAAATTGCATATACCACTCCGACCGGTGCTCGCCTAATGTTGGTTTCGGATCATAAATTATCTTCGAGTCCTAAATAACATCATCAACCACAAGGAAATTAAATTGCATATACCATCCGACCGGTGCTCGCCTAATGCATTGAAACATTTGAATGTGTTTTACCTTGCCAAATAGCAATCCATAATCCGATCTTGTAAACATTACTTTCCTTGACCACGCCATCGCCTTGGTATGACATCCGGGACTTTATTCCACTAATGACTACTTTTTCAAACGACTCAAGAATCCATATCTATAATAATAAAGATGCATTACTCTCATACCTTGGGTTCAATAATAATAACTAAGAAAAGATAATATAAATAGGAATAACCTTGAATGCCCAAACAAATCCAGCAACCGTGTATGTTGGAACATACTTCCGGTCTCTTCCGGACCCTTTAGGTGTTCCCACTTGTGGTTTGATACAACGTCTAGTATCTGGTCGTACAAGTGCCTCCAAATGTGCTCCCCCCATGGAAAGGAATTCCATGCATCAAGGTCTTCGACCAAACGAAGGAGTGAATCATCCACCTCTTCAACCAATAAGCGACCCATATAAATAACCTCTAACGATAACAATAGACACACACGGATCGTGTCTTCATCACTTAATTTACCGAACAACTCTTCATCCTCAATAATACCAAGAAGATCTAAGTTGGAAAGTTTTACCCTAATTTTTTGGAAATACCTAAACTTAAATGTTAAATCCACGAACTATATAAATCAAAACTTGTCATCCCAAAATGAAACTCGTTATAAGAGAAAACTCTGTCGACCCAAATGTAGACTACGACCATCAAGAGTATATATAAGGGGCATGTCATAGTGACGATTATCCACAAAACCCTGCTTTTGTAAAACATAATCTAACATATGTGGTTCATGGTCAAAAAGAACATATCCACTACCCTCCAAAACAGGTTGTCCTAAACAATTTCCTTCGAGTATGATTCACTTTTCTTTAATTATTGAAAAGTATTTCAATTTGCTCTAACGATGACATTGGCTTCAGATTCCTTAGAAGAAAAAATAAACAAGTTAACAACAATTAATAAGTATCTTACGACAACTACAATCAATAAAAAAACGATATCTTGACTTCCTAATACGGCAATCATATTAAACAAATGAAGTATTTGTATCATACTCACACCAAATAAACAATGGCCCAATTTTAGACAACTTTTAAAACATTTGAATGAGGCTCATATCTGTATAAATCAATAGTTTACAAAACGTCAGGATATAACCGCCATGGCTGCAATAGTATAAACTATAGAATTGCCACGCCAAGATACGGAATATCGCATCACTTGCATGATTTAATAAGATACATGTCGTCACAGCCTCATACACACACACACCTTATGTATACATGCTCCTGTGTATTGTCTTACCAACTCCCAGGCTATCGCCAAAGGCCCACACCAGGGGATTTGCTAGATTGTTGAACAAACATAATTATAGTTTCGCTAGATTCTTGAAAAAAGTTAAGGAACAATATGATATAGTTGCGGATTCAAAAGAAAGTTGAACATACCAATGTGGCCGCGTTATTTTGTAGGTATGTATGGAATTTCAACTTAGTGAACCCTTCTGAATCCCCCTACAGTACCTTTTGTCGTTTCAACTCCCTTTGGGCAAAGGCCTGCACCAGGAGGATTGCTAGATCGTTGAAAACAAAAGGAACTCGTATGGGAATTAAGATTGGGAAACTATCTTGAAATTCCTACTCATGTACAAAGTAACGTGGCCACCTAGAAACGTTCTACTTCCCTTCTAATCCACAAGTATATCATATTGATCCTTAACTTTTTTTAACAACCTATCAAAAGTGTATAAGAAGTATATCAGACTCATATAAACTTCGAAACTGAGTGTGCATTCTGATATGCATTAGCAAGGCTCAGATCTGTAAAAAAATTGGATAAGCACCGGAACATCAGGATATAACCGCCATGGCTGCAAAATAATGTAATTAAATTGCCATGCCAACATACGGTAAATCACATCATTTGCGATCAAAATAAGATAATCTGTCATCACAGCCTCTTGCATATCACAAATACACACATGTGTCCCAAAATAAACCAACTACTTCAAACAATTACCTATGTAAAGGAGTTGGTTAACAAAGCTGATTGTCAATATGTTATAAACAAGTTGATAAATGTTAGTACTTTGACCCTCCACTCGAAATCCCATTGCCATGTCAAAACCCATTGCTATGACGGTGACATAGGAATGGGTTTTCGAGGGGAAGCTCAAAGTACCAACGTCTTTTCTATAATTCGTGGATTCTAGAAAACCATTTGAGTTGGATAATCATGGAGTGTGGCGTGTCATGAACAATACACACTATCGTGATCATTGAGATATTCAAAGACAATTTGAATGTACGAAGTTGCGTATGGCCACATTGTTACTTTCAACTTGACTTTGAATCCACAAGTATATCATATTGTTCCTTCTTTGTTAAGTAACTCCTTTACATATATAAACTAAATTTTTGTAAAATTCTATCAACATTCTATAAAAATTATATGACACTCATATAAAGTAACAAAAAATCAAAATATGATAAAATTAACTTCCCTAAATGCCCCATGGGCAACAGTAGCCTTTGACGATGGTCTAAAACTACTCCATATACTTGTTTGTTCACCTAAATCCAGGTTTGCTAATTGAATAGCATGTCAGATCTAGGTTGATTTATGAATCACACAAATGATCCTAGGTCTGACATCTAAGATATAACCGCCATGGCTGCAAACAGTAATGAATAATCAAAGATGGATGAAGGACACCATATTAAGTTTATTTTGCTACTTTGACCCTCCACTGTCATAGCAATGTTAGTTTCGTAACATAATAATAAGGTGGTGCCGTACATCCATCTTTGATCATTCATATGTTAGTTTCGTAACATAATACGGAGGCTCAGATCTGTATAAATCAATAGTTTACACAACATCAGGATACAACCGCCATGGCTGCAATACTATAGAATTGTCGTGCCATGAAACGAAATATCGCATCATTTGCATGATTTAATAAGATACTTGTCATCACTTCCAAGAGTGCCTAAATCCTTATATTTTGGGGGATTAATGGTGGCTTACAGTTATCTAGGGTTGGCGATAGCAGGTATTCATGGTGCCTTACAGTAATCTTAAGAGAAGAAAAATATTCACAGTGTTTTATTAGATAACTAAATGCTTAATAAATAGGCAAAAGTTGCCCAATAAATCAGCTATGTAAGTACAAGGTGGGCCCATGTCAACTATATGGGAGAGGTTCCACCTGCACCACATTTATTGACATATTAATGGTAATAAATTTTCAAACTTACCCACCTTATATGTGTGAATTTAAATTCAAGTGGTGTTGCTAAATAGGTTACAAAATTCTATCAAAAATGTCTAAAAAAGACTTCAGCCAACAATTTCTGGAACTGTTTCCGGAACGAAAAGACTTCGGCCAACAATTTCCGGAACAAAAAGACTTCGGCCAACAATTTCCGGAACAAATTGATGAAGAAGAAATTTTAATACAAATGGAGGAGGCTGCTATTAAGGAGGAAAGGGAAAGGGAGAAAGAAAAAAGAGAAGCTGCTCTTAAGGAGGAAGCCGAAAGGGAGCGACTTATGCTCCAAGATGAAGAAGTGCTGTTAGACATGGAGGAAGCTGCTCGTATGGAACAAGCTGAAAGCGATGAACAGGAACGTCGGGACAGAGAATTCAATGCATTGTATGCAGAGTGGGATGAGAGCAGGTTTGAAGGTTGCTCTGAGTATCTTTACGACGATGGTTACGACTCTAACAACTCTCAAACTTGGGATCACCCGGATTATATTTAGTTGTGTCGCAGTTTAATTTTCAGTGTATTTTGTTTCGTTAACCCAACCAGTTTGCACCATCATTACAGTGCTTTATTCACTTACTACCACTTATCTTACAGTGGTTTATTCACTTAGTCTAAAACAACATCCATCATTTTGTTTCTCAAACTTAATAAGTAGCAACAAATCACTAAAACCAGATGAACAATTAATCACCCAATACGTTACCAGTTATCTTACACTGCTTTATTCACATCCAACATTTGTTTCACAAACATAACAAAAACAACTAATCACCCAATACGTTAACTACTTACAAAATTAACCCTAAAATATCAAAATCCAAAATCAAACCAGAACAATTACCGTAACCCTAAATCAATACGATACCAACTTAAAAAGTTAACCCTAAATTAGAGAAACCCTAAATTACCGATACCCAATAAATAACCGAAACCCTAAATTAGCGAAACCCTAAATTAACAAAACCATAAATCAATAGATGAAATACGAAAAATTAAACGCCCAAATAGCGGAACCCTTAATCAAAAACAAAATTACTTACCCTTGCCCAAATCGTTTTTCTTATAGACATTAGATCGGAGAGTGTCGTGGTGATGTGAAGAAGTGTGCTATCTGTTGATGAAAGTGTGTTGAGGAAAAAAGTGTGTTGTGGTGGTTGTGTTGTTAAGAACTATGGTGGTATGAAATAAGAAGTGTGTTGTGGAAGATTGTATTTACATATATAAAGTGTATAAATGTATAAAGGTTATAAAATTATTTATACCCTTTTTAATTTTTTTATACATTAATACATTGTAATACTATATACATCATAAGTTGCCCAAAAGTACATACATGTGGGACCCAGTTGCCCAAGATTTATGTACTTTTTATTAATAAAATAAGAACATACTTTTTTACTAAAAGATAAAAATTGTCAGTTGCCTAACATTGAAAGTCAAAGTTGCCCAACCAACTGATTAGTACACTTGTACTAAGAAAGTACAAGGTGGCCCCACAACATGGGACACATGTCATTTATTTGGGATGGTTGCCCAAATTTTGAGTTGGAAGAGTTGCCCATGGGGCATTAAGGGAAGTGAAAAAAAGTGGGGCATTTGGGGTAATATTCTTGGGCAACTGGGGCATTTAGAGAATTTTCCCTATTTTTTTTTTGTTGTTGGTAAGTTTTTACTACTTTTTAGAGCATGTCCGTCAATAACGTCTCCCATGTTATTGTTTAACATTCGGTGTTAAACCGATGTTAACCATTGTGGCCTTCGGTGTTATTCCCAAGTTATTGTTGGGTGTTAACACACCAACGGGCGTTAATTGCATTTTTTTTTAATAATTTCTGCCCCTAAATGAGGGGTTGTTTTTGTAAATTGTTGGTGAGTTAAAGTTTAACTTGGGATGTTATTGTTGTGGGTGTTTTTGGGATGTTAATGTGAAATGTTAAAGCTGACGTGACAGATGTTATAGTTTAACTTGTGTTATTGATGGAGATGCTCTTATAGCTTGTAAATTGTAACTTTTCACTTTTTTGATGGCTTGTAACTTTGTAACTATATTCTATTTTTCCGAGTATAAAACTAACGAAGGTAGAAATTAACGGAACAAAACTAACTTTTATTACTTAATAAATGAAAAGTCAATATAACTAACATATAAATACACAAAATAAAGAGACCATGCCATAATGATAAACGGGTTAATAGGCTGACACAAGTAGGCCGACTTTATCAGCGAGAAACATTGAAATTTTGCTAGATAGAAAACGAAAATGCGGGCCACAATGAGGCAAAGGAGACGAAACAAACGGCAAAGAAATGATGCCCGCCTAGATGGTCACGAGTGAAATGACAATCAATCTCTATATGCTTGGTCCTTCCATGAAAAACCTTGTTGCGCAAAATATGAATAGCACTACGATAATCAGAATATAATAGAGTAGGACTAGTAATATGAACACCCATATATGCAACTAACCAACATATATAGCCAAACAATCTCGCTAGTTGTAACAATAATGGCACGATACTCAGCTTCAGTAGAAGACCTTAAAAGAACATCTTGTTTCTTACTCTTCTACGAGATAAGAAAATCTCCAAGAAAAACACAAAACCCAGCTGTAGACTTGCGAGTAACAGAATCACCAACCCAATCAATATCACAATAAGTAGGCAATTCTAAAGAAGATGTTGAAGGAAACAAGAGTGTCTGAAACTGAGTACCTCGAAGATACCTAGGAATATGTAGGACAATAACCCTACGAACTATAGTGGGAGCAAAAACAAACTGACTAACAATGTGGACAACATAAGCAATATATGGTCGAGTCACAGTAAGATAAACCACACTCCCAACAATAATGCGATATAAACTAGTATCAGGTACATGATCATCATTTGTAGGAGTATATTTTGCTTTAGCAGCAGGAGGAATGTCGGAATCTTATTATATGTCATTCTAGCACGATCAAACAAATTAACAATATACTTGGACTGAGATAAAAGATAACCTTTGGGTGATGAAGCAACCTCAATAGCAAGAAAATAACGTAATAAACCCAAATCTTTCATAGCAAACTGATGAGACAACTTTGCCTTCAACAATTCAGTTCTATCATAATCATCTCAGTAATTATCATATCATCAACATACAAGGACAACAACATACGTCCATCACTTTAATTTTTAACAAATAATACGTAATATGATGACTAGGGACACATCTAAGAGAAGTAACAACTGTGGAGAACTTCTCATACCAAGCACGTTGTGCCTGTTTGCATAAAGAGCTTTCAGGAGCTTACAAACTTCACCTGAATGATGAGGAACACATGGAGGTGGTTTCATATAAACTTCTTCATTTAGGTCACCATTCAAGAAGACATTCTTGACATCCATTTGAAATATTTTCCATTGACAACTAGAAGCCACTGCATTCAAAGTTTGGAAGTTATCCTTTTTGCAACATAAGCAAACGTCTCTTCATAATCCATGCCATACCCTTTAGAGTAACTTTTAGCAACAAGTCGAACCTTATATCTTTCAATGAACCCATCAGATTTGGCTTTAATCTTGTAAACCCAATGAGAGACAATAGCATGCTTGCCTGCTGGCAAAGGTACCAAGCCCCACGTGTGAGTCTAATGCAATGCAGTAAGTTCCTCAGCTATAGCACCCTGCCAAAGTGTCTTGTAGACCCAATGAGAGCCAATAGCATGCTTGCCTGCTGGCAAAGGTACCAAGTCCCACGTGTGAGTCTGATACAATGCAGTAAGTTCCTCAGCTATAGCACTCTGCCAAAGTGGATCATAAATAGCTTCCGTATAAGACATAAGCTCATGAAAACAGAGCAAGAAAAGAAGCAAACGAACTAAAATAACAAGAATAAACGAAATCATCTTTTTTAGTGAACTTTCGAATACGTGAATACGTGTGGGTCGAACATGTTGGAGGAGAAACCTCCGCAACTTCAGGCGATGGTTGGGTATCCGTGGGAGGAGTTAATTAGCGGTCGACGTAGCCTCAAAAAATATAACTAGTGGTGTTTCAGTAGTGGCGGGAGTTTTTAGAGTTGTTTATGGTGGTATTTCAGTGGTTTCTAGGACAAGTTTTGTTATTATATAAGACAAAACAAGTGGAGATTCTTAGGTGACAACATGAAAGGGATCAATATTTATAAGTTTTGATCGTGTCAAATTATGTGAACTAGCTGGGATAGAATGGTACAAAATGTGTTTTAAAAACTCAAGATGGCGAGAGGTATACAACTTTTGGCTGATTGGATCTTAACAATGATATCCTTTTTGACTCACACAATAACCCAAGAAAACACATATGAATGACTTAGGAGATAGCTTGGTACATTCAACATGTGGTCGAAGTACAAAACATGTACAACCAAAGACAGGCAAATATGAGTAATCGGGAACATGACCATACAAAAATTCAAAGGGTGACATACCAAGGTTATTTGAAATCGGGATCATATTTATGACATATGCATTTAATATAACAACTTCCCCTTAATAGACACTAGGAACTTTGGCAGACAACATAAACGATCTTGTAGTCCCAACAAGATGACAATGCTTCCCCTTTCATCAACACTATTATGTTGAGGAGTATATGGGCAAGATGTTTGATACATTGTTCTGTCTGAAGCAATCAAAGAGGTAAAATCCATAATGTACATGCTCTATCGCAAATCACAACGAAAACACTTAATGACACTTAAGTGTTGAGTTTTAACAAGAGCTCTAAATCTTTAAAAATGCTAAGATAATCAGAGCGACGTTTATAAGGTAAAGGTAAGAATAATAAGTATAATCATAAATAAACAAAACATAGTATTTGGAACCTCCTTTGTAGAATAGGAGAAGGTACCCATACATTAGAATGCATAAGATCAAAAGGAGCATTGAAAAATGAAACACTTTTATTAAATGGTAATGCTGAATTTTTTGCAAGTTTACAACTAATACAGTCAGAAATATCGTGAGTTTCTAACTGTCCCTAAGCTCCTGAAGACACTAAAATCTTTAAAACGAGATGCATACATCCCAAAAGAGAATGCTTTAAATAAAAAGTTGAAGAATAATGGCTTAACCAAAGAGATGATAAATCCACAAAAGAGGCTGCAACCTGGCTCTGATACCACTTGTAACACCTCGCCTTATTAGACCACAATATTGTCCGCTTTGCCCGCAGGCTCACGGATTTGTTTTTGTGGCTTCATTTGAAGACTTCCCGGCAGGTCACCCATACTACTCTCACATGGGCACGCTTAACTGCCAGTTCCTAAGAACTTCACCCGCAGTAGACCACAAAACGCGTTGTGTCATTGTAAGGCGAATGTTATCTTATGATCCCAGCATCTCTCCAGGCCACAACCGATGTAGGATTTTCCTAGGGTGTTACAATCACCCCCCTTAGGGACTCATCGTCCTCGATAAGGTTTGCCCTACCATCCCGAACGGCTCAAGAGTGGCTCTGATACAACTTGTAACACCCCGCCTTATTAGACCACAATATTGTCCGCTTTGCCCGCAGGCTCATGGATTTGTTTTTGTGGCTTCATTTGAAGACTTCCCGACAGGTCACCCAAGCCAGTACTACTCTCACATGGGCACGCTTAACTGCCAGTTCCTAAGAACTCCACCCGCAGTAAACCACAAAACGCGTTGTGTCATTGTAAGGTGAATGTTATCTTATGATCCCAGCATCTCTCCAGGCCACAGCTGATGTAGGATTTTCCTAGGATGTAACATTTGTAGTTATCCAAGACATGAAGTCCCCTTCCCTATGACCTATCCCAGTCACTTATGAGTTTTTCGGTCATGTATAGAACAATTAGAAACAAAAAATTTGACATCATATCCAGAATCACAAATTTGACCGATATAAACAAGATTCATAGTAAGACTTGATATATAGTAAGCACGCGGCAACGAACCAGGTGGTGTGGAAATGGACCCAACACCTGCTAATTGCATATAACCACAATTAGCAACCATAATCAATTTTGAATAATCAAGTTATAAATAACTAAACTAAGACAAAAGATGACACATATGATGACTAGCACCAAAATCCAAGATCCACTTAGTAAAAGTAATACTTGCAGATGAAGACAAAACCATTATCAGATGAGGTTGCTAACGTTTTAGGCTAAAAGCAATGAACTTTTAAAATTGCTCAATCAAAGATGGGTCCAAAACGGAGCAGCAACACCATTATTAGGCTGAGATGGTTGTTGTTGTTGTGGTGGCCGATTCTGTGGTGCCTGATGTGTTTGTTGTGTTGCCTAAGGGATATTAGGACACTGAGGCTTCCAATGAACTTTCTATTTGCAATAAGCACACTCATCAACAGAGACCTTATAGTTAGGCCTATTTTGAGTGCCATTGGATGTCGTGGTACGATGTGTAAAAGCAAAAATAGGAGGACCTACAATCTTCTTATCATCATGAGATTTCAAACGAATCTCTTATGCAAGTAGATCACTAACATAATAATCAACAAATGATAGAGGACCACGATGTAGAATTGAATATCATAATCCCTCAAAGTCATCACATAGTGCCATAAGAAACTGATCCAAACACTACGAGTCTCTCCTTTTAACATAAGGATCAAAACTGCTCAATTCTGGTGGTTCAGTCAATGCTAATTGATCCCACAAGGCTGACATAGCTAAATAAAAATCTATAATGCTCATATCATTATCTTGAAGTGAACAAATATCTGTCTCAAGCTGATATTCTTCGGCAAAGTTAGACTGTGTGTACAATCTAGCAAGATGATCCCACACAGCCTTAGCAGAGTTATATTTTGTTAACTGAGCCCCTATAGATGGCGTGACAAAATTTATTAATCCAAGTGATAACCTTGGAATTACCGACCTCCTATGAATCCAATAATACAACATAATTTTCAACTAACAATCCATTAACAGGTTTTGTCATAGTACATGAAACATAACCCCACATCGATTGTCCCATCAAGATTTTATTCATAACATAGCTCCAATATAAATAATTTTTACCATATAACTGAACACTAATTGATTGCAACGAATCATCTTTACGAGTAACCATGATTACAAATAACCAATTAATCAAATATCAGACCTTAATACAAACAACCAAAAACAAACAAGCCCTGATCACAAATCGCGGAAGCGGATGACAAATAATAGGAAAATAACAGTCCAGAAAAATCAAAAGTAGAAACTAACGACCAAAATTGACTAATTTGTATTACTTAATAAATGAAAAGTTTGTACAAGCAACATATAAATACACAAGATAACAAGACGACACCCTAATGCTAAACGTGCTAATGGGTTGACACAAGTGTGCCATTCTTATTAACTTACAACGATTATCATCTCCACAACTCCACTCAAATTAATATTCATACACCAAGTTAATCTAACATATGTTAAACTAATTCACAACTCCCCAACTAGGCATAAATGTTAAACCAACATATGTTTCTCATGCTTTTTTTCTTTCTTATAGTTCATGCATTGAAACAAAGTTGAAATTTGAACATGAGCTCTCTTACACGTTGTGGCTAAGCTAATGGAATGGATAATTTGTACAATGCATGATAACTAAATATGGTTGATCAACGATATATAATACCAACTTTCTAAAGAAGAAAATATAGTATTCTAATGATCTGAATGTTAAGCAAATATTTAGAAAATAAAATTATAGATTTCTACTGGATATGAATTTTGAGGCCTTAAATCTGTAACAGAATATACATTTTAAAGTTCCTATAACTTTAAAGCTCCTATGAAGATTAAAATGTGGTCAGATCCTAGTAACGTCTCTTCTTGATCATATTGGATAGATTTCCATTCCACGTTATGCCAATGATGCGAGAATGCCGTTGAAACAATTGATCACATTACGATTCGATGTTCTTCTGTTGTTTGGTCGAAGATGTTTTTATGGTGATATTGGTTGTTTTAATGGTTCATCATTATCGGATATTTAATTCTCTGACTGTTTAATGTTATCAAAATTTGGGAGCGTGTGACAAGCCGTTGGAGTTCTTTGAATCTAATATGGAAAGCGTGCAATAGCAAGATTTTTTAGTTTAAAGAGATGGGGATATATTTTTCGAAATTCAATTGAATTAATTCTTTTGGATTTCACACTGATTTAGAAAGGCTGGGTGGATTGGTGCAAAGGCTCGTGTTTTTCGTGATTTAATCTCGGTTCATGTTTGGCAATTGCTACTTATGGTGCTCGGTATAATTGGTTTTTTTGCAAGCTTGAGTTTGTGTTGATGTATGTGAGTATTTTATCGTGATTTGTGACCGAGTAAGTGTGGGTCTAGAAGCTTGTTTACATGGAAAATCTAATATGTTGGGTTTGTAATGGGGCCGTTTTTGGCGGCTTTATTCGACTGCATTTTGTTTGTAACTTTGTTTAGTTTATTGTTGTACATGTGCAACTTTATTGTTTATGCTTTGATGGCATATTTCAATTTTATGTAGTTTTACGTGGTTTTTAATATATATACTATTGCTTTTCAAGAAAAGTAAAAAATTAAGGCACTATGCGATTGAATAATTCACCCACTTTTGTAAATGGCTCAGGCCTTCGATCCATGGTATAAGTTTATATGTCCTTAGATTACAAAATGATAGAACTTATCTATTAGAGCGAGAGGTATGGTGGAGCCATAGGCTCGTGCCGTCCCTCCAGCCCAAAAATGTTAACGGCGCACAACACCGCCATCTGCGCCATAAGCTCTCGCGCCGTCACTACCACGCAGCCCCATAGGATTTTTTTTTGAAATTATAACGTTGGGTAACGGCTAGTTGGCCAAAAAATCACTATTTTCACACACTCTTCCAATTTAACTTCATACTTCACAAAATACTCGACTTTCTTTCCAATATGGAACCAAACAATCCCAACCACACCTACACGTACGCCCATTATGATATTTATTTTCAAGACGATCCAGAGCGATATCTTAACGGGTTATGCGGCGGATGAACAATTTGTAGCTTTGTGTGATCAAGAAGCCGGGGGATCGGGATCGGGATCGGGTCCTAAGAGGAAGAGGACATACATACCACGTGAACGGGAAGAGGCGAAACAACGTTTAATTGACGACTATTTTGGCAACGAAGAGACTCTTATGTTAGAAGCAGTTGCGGAACAACATTGGGATTGAAAAAATTGTCCAAAGGCCTTACAAGCTCAATTCAAAAGACGTGATCATAAATACCCAACTCTTATGTTAGAAGCAGTTGCAGATCAAAAGTTAAGGATTTGGCATGCATATTTTGGGGTTCCGGGGGCAAATAATGATCTTAATATGTTATATGGTTCCCCGATATTTGATGATGAACTTTCTGGTACAGCTCCGGAGTGTCCTTTTGATGTAAATAGACATACATACAAGAAATGTTACTATTTAGCTGACGACATTTATCTGGCATGGTACGTGTTTGTCAAAACGTTTTCTGTTGCAAGGGGTGAAAAAACATTGAAATTCAAAAGAGTTCAAGAAAGTTCTACAAAAGATATTGAACGAGCTTTCGGAGTCCTACAAGGTCGTTGGGGGTATTATACGACAACCCGCACGTGCTTACGAAATCAACGCGTTGAAAAGGATCATGTATTGTTGTATAATGTTACATAACATGATATTGGAAGACGAAGAGTACGAAGTGAATTTAAGAGATTTGTTCGTTGATTCAAGGCCAAACATTCCAACGTTGTGGACTCAAAGATGTGATATACATGTTAGAAAAAACAAAGAACTTCGAGATAGAAAAGTGCACGACGATCTTCGAAACGAACTTGTGGAGCATGTATGGAACGTTGATTACTAGTTTGTAATGTTTAATTCTTGTTTACGTATTATGTTTTTATTTTTATGTAACCTTTTTTAATTTATGTAATGTGTTTTTTTAATTGAATGAATTTAATTTTAGAAATGTTGTGTATAATTTTCTTTTATATAAGTGAAAAAAAAATTGTCCTATGACACCCTATTTTCTTGTGCCAACGGTAACGGGCAGAATGTGGTGCTATAAGATTTCTGATGTCATAGAGGGTTTTGTTGACGTGGCAGCACTTTTTTCATATGACACGAGCTCTACGACACCACTGTATCCAGTGCTCTTACACCCATTGTCACCTTTGTCTAATATTTTTTTTTGAAAGTTGACTATTATTCACAGCAAAAACGGCACTCCCTTAATCAAGGAGGCCCGACCAAACTACCCAATTACAAGATATTAAAAAAATACCAATCTTTCCACTCTTTCGAACAAAGATTAGACCTATTGTGGAACCAAAGAAAACTAAGAGACTTGATGTATTGGAAAATCTTCCTACTATCGATGTTAGAATTATCAAATCTGCTTTTGTTTCTTGCAAGCCAAATGCACCAGCATGTCGTGAATAAAATGCCCTTCAGCACCTCTTTTTTTCTTTTATTCAGCCCCGCCCCTTTGTGGAGGTTGAAGATGTCGCGACAGGAGAACCGAAAAACGGGGGGCAACTTACACCAACGCCCCACCCTATTCCAGATATCCATAGACACCGAGCATGAACAAAAGAGGTGATCCACAGTTTCAACTTCAGAACTACAAAAGCTACACTCTAAAGCGCCTAGGGAACAGTTCCGAGCATTGAGAGAGTCCATGGTGGGGATGCGATTCAGACCAACACGCCACATAAAAATATTACATTTTTTAGTGACCCATTTATACCACTTAAAAACGAACCGATTACTATAATCAGTGCCACTTCTGAGGAAATCCTTCACCGACTTCACACTAAAGCCCTTCGAGCCCATAGCAAGCCAACTCCATTTATCATCACCCTCAGAAAGCTTTAAACCAACCAAAAGCTCCCCCAAACGATGTCTTTCCCCAGCTTCTAAACTAGAAATAGAGCCCTCTGATATAGACCAAGGACCGTCGAATCTACCTAAAACCGGATCATACTTGTCACTGACCAAACATTTTTTCGACTTATCTTTCTTAAATAACAAAGGAAAGATGTCCTTCAACGGACAATCACTTATCCAGGGGTCAATCCAAAAGCGAATGCTATTACCATTACCCACGGTACCTTGGAAAAGCTGCTCGAGACCCACATCAGCAACTCTAACTTTGGAGATCAGCTTGACAATAGTAGACCAAACTCCAACCATTGATTTGCAAACCGGGAGAGAAGACCAGCTTCTAGGAGAACCATGGATAGCATCTACCACTTGCCTCCATAAACTACCTGATTCGTTCCTATAGCGCCAAACCCACTTCGTAAGAAGAGCAACATTAACATCCCTAAGTCTACTCAAGCCAAGACCACCGTCTTTCACAGGAGACGCGACTCTTTCCCAAGCAACCCAGTGGATTTTTCTGGAATCTGAAGACCCGCCCCACAGAATTTTTTTTATTATACCTTCTAAACCATCCAATACCTTAGCCGGGGCCTTAAACATAGACAAATAATATGTAGGGAGGTTTTCCAACACCGCCTTAATCAAAGTAACCCTCCCACCAATAGAGAGACAAGAAGCCTTCCACTTTGACAATCTAGCCTTGAAGATATCGAAAATAAAATCCCAATTCACTATCCTATTCATGTTTCCCCCAACGCGAATACCCAGATAATCAAAGGGAGCAGATCCCAACATACAAGAAACCGATCTCGCCACACTAATCACTTCAGAATCCTCCACTCCCACCCCGAAGATTTGGGACTTCCTCATGTTTATTTTAAGACCAGAACAAATGTAAAAACAACGAAAAATTTGGCTAACCTTTTTGATGTTCATAATCGACCAATCACCCAAAAAGGTACAGTCATCAGCATAAAGGAGATGGGAGATAGACAGACCATTGTTGGGAAGAGAAATACCTGCATAAGACCCATTCTTACCAGCCTTCCTCATCATACCTGAGAGGGCTTCCATAACTATAAGGAACAGGAAAGGGGAGATAGGGTCACCCTGACGCATTCCTTTACAACACTGAAATTCGAACGTAGGGGAACCATTCACTAAGACCGCCGATCTAGCTGATGAAAGAATGCCAAATATCCATTTACACCATAAGTCCGGAAACCCCATCTGAACCATAACCGACATGAGAAAGCCCCAATTAACGTTATCATAGGCTTTGTTAAAATCAACCTTGAAGATAAGAGTTTTCCGTTTGTGTTTTTTCTCCCACGAGATAACCTCATTAAGGATCAACGGCCCATCGAGGATAAGGCGGTCACTCAAAAAAGCCGATTGATTAATCGAGATCAAAGGACTTAAAACCAGTTTAAGTCTATTCGCCAGCACTCTAGAAATGATTTTACATAATGCCCCCACCAATGTAATTGGTATATACTCATTAAGATTAACCGGGTCCTTCACTTTGGGGATCAAAGTAATAAACGCGGCGTTGCACCCTCTATTCAGCCCCCTTTCCTCGTGAAAGTACTCAAAGAGCTCACCAAAGTCGTCCTGAAAGAAATCCCAAAAACTATTACTATACTTAAAAGAAATACCATCAGGACCCGGTGCCCGATCATCCCCACATTCAAAGGCGGCTTTCTTAATTTCTTCTTTTGAAAACCGATCAGTCAAAAAACTAGCCGCTTCAACTGATAATTTATTGTCAAACTCACAAACCAGGGGAGGTCTCTCCTTCCACACCTCGCTGAACTTATCTTTGAAAAAATCAAAAATCCGTTTCTTAATCATATTCGGTTTGGATATCCAATCTTCCCCCACTTTGAGCCCGTGAATCACATTGCTACGTCTCCTATTATTAATCAAGCCATGAAAGAAACGGTTATTACCATCGCCTTCAGTAGCCCATTTATTCCTGGAACGCTGTTTTAAGTCCTTCAATTTACGGGCTTCCAACTCATCCATCTTTCTAATACATTCGTTTCTAGACCACTCCTCTTCCTCCGAAAAAACTTCAGACTCCATAACTAGATCAAGCTCTTCTAATTCTTTTCTACAGATCTCGAATTCTTCACTTTCTTTTAGGGAGTAATCGTTTCTCCACTCTTTCAGCTTCATACGTAACCAACTAAGCTTCTTAACTAACTTCGTGTCAGGGGCACCCGAAAACTCAAACTCTCTCAAAGCTTTAGTAGCAACCTCCACACACTCAGGAATATCCAACCAAGAATTAAAGACCCGAAAAGGCTTGGGCCCATAGTCGATATCCACTACCGACAGAATAATTGGATTATGATCAGACAACAACCTAGGGAGAGCCCTAAAACACGCATTCGGCCACAAATCAACCACTCCCCTGCTCACAAGGCACCGATCAATCTTACTAAACTTCTTACCCCTCTCGTCTTCCTTAAAAAAGGTGAATTTACTGCCTTTCATAGCAAATTCATGAAGGTCCAAAGAGAAGATAAAGTCGTTAAAATCATTGGCACAATTCTTTTTGAATTTCGAACCTTTTCTTTCCTCGCTATACCTGACCACGTTAAAATCTCCTAAAAGGATCCACAATCCGTTATTACCCATAAACAACGCTTTCAACTCTTCCCAAATTCTTATCTTATCACGTCTATTTTGAGGAGCATAGACGTTAACAATGGAAATCAACTCCCCACTACCTTTCAAAGAGCCCTTAACAACCAAATAGTTTTAAGACAATCAATTTTCTTCAGAATAGTAGGATCCCAAACGCTAACTAACCCCCCCGACCTACCATTCGGATTCACAACCTCATATTCAAAATTCGACTTACCCCAATACCATTTAATTTCCCTTTCGCCTAAACCACCACATTGGGTTTCTTGGACCGCTAGAAAAGAAACCTTATCTCTATGCCTAATATTACTAATCCACTTCGACTTCCTATCCCCTCCAAACCCTCTAATATTTATAGACAAACAATTCATTGGAAAACGGGGTTCATACCTTCTTCCTCAATCACTCCTTTAACAATCTCTTGGGCTAGACCAAGATCCACTCCAACTGTTAAACCCATCTCTAAAGTCTCTTTGAGCTCACACTCCATATCCATCTCTTTCTGATTATGACCACCATTAGCCACGTTACTGTTAACAGGAAGAGGGTCGCACACCACTTGAATCACTGGAGCAGAATTGAGGTATAGGTTATTGTTTGGAATAGATAATATCTCTGAATTGACTTCCATGTTTCCAACCGACTTAGGATTAACTTCTTTCTCCTTATTGTTTCCGTTTAAGCCCAATAAAGCATCAAGGGAAAAAGGGTCAGACTCCCTGGGCCTTTTTCTGGGCCTGGGTGAAGGCCCAAAGTTAAGCTTGTTCCAATCCACTTCCATATTATGATTTTCCTCCGTAACTTTTTCCGCACGTGCCTCAGCCGAAAATGAAAAAGTGTCCCTGGGTCCCACGTCTCTGCTTTTGCCACCAAAATTAAACTCTCTATTCTCATGCTCCATACTATTAAAACTTGCCTCTTCCCCATGCACCGTCTCCTCGTTAGCCCAATTATTCCCATGCATGTTATCTACACCCTCCTCTCTCACCTCTCCATCTTCAAGCTCGTTCGACTCCGCCGTAGACGAGATAGGGTTATGGACCCCAACCCCAAATGGAGGCAAACTTCCCTTACCGTCAATGGAGCAACATGGAGACCAATCAAATGCTTTTTCCTTGATCCATACCTGATACTTTTTGTCTCTCCATTTCAGCGTAACCATTTCTTTGATTTCTTTACCTTCACCTGAAAGAATACCAATGCCTTCCATCGAACGGTTAGGGGGTACCATATCAAAGGAAGACTGAAAAATAACTTTCTCGAGTTGTCCACCAATCTTGTGAAAGGTCGAATGGGAAGCTAAGTGGATCGGCACCCCAAAGATTTCAACCCAAGCAAGACGTTTAAATGGAAGAGATTGACCACGCCAAACGTCAACTTGGTTGAACCAGCCTCTCCAAACCTCCTTCATGGCAAAGAACCCTTCTACTTTAGCCTTATCTCCACAAAGAAGTAACACCAATAGACCTCCCAGATATTGGAAGCTTAAGACCAGCTCTTTAAACTTAGACAAAAATGAGCCAAGATTAGATAAAACATGAAAACTCTCACATCTTGCCACTAGTGCTATCTCATGAAGCCCCACCAACTCGTTAACTGAGGACTCGATTAGGACCTCAACCCCTCTCACTTCTTTCACTCCCAGGTCTTTCACAACGCTAGAGAACGATTTACCCGAGTAGGGGGCTTTGTAGGTACCCACCGGAGAAGGGCCAAGAGGCCGAGAACCACCTCTAGCCCCCGCCGGATAAGGACCAGGGTGACGCACCTCCCCCCCTCCTAGACCTGCCATCTCATTCTCAACCGCATATCTTGCTATATTAAGCTCCAACGAGAATCTACCTAGTTTGAGACCCTTCATCTTCTTCTCCAATTCTCCTTTGTCCCGAACCCCTTTAAAGGAAGCAAAGCCAAACCTAAGCCCTTTAGCATTCCTCTTACGAGCTATGTATACTCCCGCAATTGTTCCAAACTTTTCGAGTGAAGATGCTAGGTCCCAGGGTCGACACCCATCGGGGATGTTCGACACGAAGAACTTAACAATATCCTTAGAGCACTCCCATCCATAACACCATAACACCAATAACACCGTCCACGTCAGCGCCACATCAGCTTTAACATTTAACATTAACATCCCCAAAAAACACTCCCATCCATAACATCCCAATAACACCATAACACCAATAATATTTCATATTTTCAATTTCAACCCCTAAACTAAAACAAACACTTCATTTATTAAACTAAAACAAACATTTCATTAAAACTAAAACATATTACAATACGAGATTAAAAAAAAAAAAAAAAAAAAAACACGCAGCTTAAAAAAAACATAGAAAATACTTATTCATCGTCGTCGCTCTGTTGTTGTTGTCCATGTCGTTCAAGATTATTACGCCAAACATGCTCCATAAGGTCCCGTTGGAGTTGGGTATCGTTTGTCGATCGTGTATTTCTTTTGCCTTACGACTGTGAGTATCACATCTTTCGACCCATCTTCGTTGCCTCAAATTTCTTGACGGATCCACCCACAGTTCGTTATAGTCACGTAATTCAAAATTTTGATCTTTTACAATCATGTTATGCATAATAATGCAACAATACATGATTCTACGTATCGTAGCAATTTCATATTGACGTGCCGGTTGTTGTAGTATACCCCAACGACCTTGAAGAACACCAAAAGCACGTTCAATATCCTTTCGGCACTTTCTTGTCTCCTTTTAAAGTACGTATGTTTTCATCGCTTGTTGCCGTGAAGGATTTGACGAAAGTTGCCACTGTGGATAAATTCCATCACCAAGTAATACCCCTGCTCATACCTAGTTCCGTTGACCATATAAGGTGCTCTTGGGGCATTATCGCAAGAAGGTCGTCGAATAACGGAGAGTTATCTAAAACATTAATATCGTTATTTGCCCCGCCATCCCAAAAATGCATGCGGATCCATAAATCTTGAGAAGCAAACTTCAAGCATAATTGTTGGGTATTTTTTATCACCCCAGCAAAATGCCGCTTGCCAAGCCATCGGACAATTTTTCCATTCCCGGTGCATGCGGTCAATGCTACCAAGCATTCCGGAAAACCATGTTTTTCTTTATGTAGTTGATAAATTTTTGAATGTCGGCCCATGTTGGTTTTCTTAAATACTCCCGCATAAACAAATCAATAATACATTTGTTAAAATTATCAAGACATAATTGTGACGTACTCGCACCCATTTGCAAGTATTCATCAAATGCATCGGGTGAGGTGCCAGACGCCAATTGGCGTATGGCGACGTCACTTCATTAGAGCACTTATACTCATTCGACCACAACCATCGGTGTTTGCTTAAAGTAATTAAAATGATCCGGAATATTATCGGAAGTATAAGATTCAATACCTTCAACTATTTGCGTGAATAGTTTCGGCTCATACGAAATCTTCTACGAAAATTCGGTTTGAATACTTACAACCTTGTACGAAATAATCGTTGAGCGAGACGTTCTTCGCAAGCTCACGTTCACGATATATATGGGTACAAGGACGAGTAGGATGTTGAGATTCACTACCTTCTTCTTGTTCCAACCGAAGGTGATACTCGACGCGGACGCCATAAATTGGAAGTCTCTAGGTCTTCGTGTCGACCGAGACAGAGGAAAATCACCACTGATTTGGATCCATTGTGAACAATTTGATTTTTGAATTATGAAAGTGTGAGAGGAAGTATATAAAGTGTGAGAGGAAGTGTGAAAAAATAGAGTTTAATTGGGTATTTATAGTGGTAAAATAATGTTTTGATTTAAAAAAAAAAAAAAAGCCAGTTAGTGGTTTTATGTAATTTTTAAAAAACTTAACGTTACAGAGGACTACTTTTGTAACATTTTCAAATATATATATATATATATATATATATATATATATATATATATATATATATATATATATATATATATATATTTTCTACTTATAGCAGGCGTTAAGCATGGCAACGCCTCCCCTATAACGCCGTTATCAAAATACCCTTCCAACGGGTAACGTCGTGCCTCACGGCGTTATGGAGGTGAACAATGAGAGTGCTCTTACCCCGTTCCCCGTCTTCTCTTCTTCTTCCCTTCACTGCCTGGTATCTTCTTCTATTAACAACCTCTTCACATCCCTCATTTTTTTCTCTCTCCAGGTTTTCTCTCTCACACATGTTTTTAACTATACGAATCAGATGAATCAAATATCTTTTGTCTAATCTTCTAATTATGTGCTAATGGTACTTGCCGATTCTATTAGGCTAAACAAAAAAGAGAGGTTAAATGTAAAAGACATGTCACATTTGCAAGGTTAAAATTTCAAATAAAATTCCATGACTAGATTTCGAAATACAATGTGGGATAATTTGATTGAGGAAAAGTAGATGAGGTTACCATACCCTATAGGACGAGGGACCACAGGAGTATCAAAGTCACAATCACAGAAGGTCACAATGGATCAATCTATTCCCCAAAAAATAGCTTCGTCCCGATGCTAATCATTCTAAATCTGGTCCCTACTTTTTTATTCATCTAACGGTCACCATGTCCTCACACCTTCATCATCTACTTTCATCGTTGACAACTTGTCACCCGTATGAGTTGTACGTTCCACTTTGTTATTGGCCACAAGTAAATTACAATCACAGATATCATGCAACAAGTTTTGTCTTTTAAGCAATGTTTTACAACATAGGCGATCACGATCAGTTGAGCCAGAAACTAGTTTAGTTAACGGAAACGGTTGTGATGATACGAGTTAAAAATATAAGTAGGGTTCAATTACATGCATAAGATCTGCTAGCCAACGGAAACCGGTTCTGATGGTTATATCCTGGATAACAGGTATAATGACTCAATTCAACAATCCAAAAATATGCCTTGCATGTTGCAAATAAAATACGTAATGATGCAAAAAATACATATGAAAAACATATAGTAGTAGAAGCTTTTCTAAGAATCTTGCAACCTTTTTTATAAACGTGTAAAGAATATTACAAACGTACCTCAAATAAGAAGTATTTATTGTGTTCGGTCATAGTCAGCCAAAGAACAAGAGCCGACTTCATTAAATTCACTGTTCCTTTTATTTCAAGGCTTTATACTTTCAATAAGATACATGAAGATGAAACAGTATATGCATATGTAAGTTACCAAATGCAAGTAAGTGCGCAACATTACCAGTTTACCGCATTAGATATACGAAGTTACGAACCCCTAATCGATAAATTGTTTCAAACCATTTGTACCTCACTATCTCGAAATCAATGCTAGCAATAGTAGGTACTTTCGTTACACCAATCATATTCATTTGTCATTGTTACCCTTTAAAATCATACTAATAACTATAACTATTTTTTTGTCATCCCCATCTTCAGTAAAAAACGAGTTTTGGAAACCCGCGATGCAATGATTAACTAAGGGCGTCTTTCAGAACGACACTTAAACCTCGGGGTTGTTTTGCCAAGTTTCAAAGATTATTAATGTTAAAAGACTTACTGAACGACATCAACCTCGCGTCTGCTTAATTGACAAACTTTGCGTTTAATCTTATATATACTAAAAAGGCTCCTGCTTTTAAGATATATAATAATATATTCAATTTACAGTAGGTGTTTTCTTATTCACTATTTTTAGAAAGCCCAATAATATGAACATTAGTGTGTCGATCCAGTAAAAGATTACGGGAGACCATTTTACTATTGGATTATTTAGGCTCTACATACTCATTGACAAGATCCAATTACATAGACTTGCTTAATTAAATCACAAAGCCCATCCAGACTTTAGCTCATATGGTGAAGTTCCTTTTTGCGTTTCGATTTCATTAGTAAAAATATTATTCTTTTTTCCTTCTGATTGTCACTGCATAAAAAAACTCTGACTAAAAATCTAAAATATCAAAAGAAGCTAATATATAGAATTAAAAACAAGAGTAAATTGCAAAAAATCGTCCTTGTGGTTTGACCAAATTGCATGTTTCGTCTCTAATCTTTCGAAAGTGCATGCACCGACTTTGTAGAAAACTTTGAGTTGCAGTTTTCATCCCTGACTAAAGTAAAATAACTAAAATGCTCTTTTCAAAAACTGCAATCTAGAGACGAAAATTACAACTCAAAGTTCTTCGAATGGACGGTGCATGTACTTTGAAAAGTTAAAGACAAAACCTATAATTTGACCAAACCACATAAACGATTTTTGCAATTTGTTCAATAAATAATATAAACTACGATTACACATTTTGTCATTAATTTGGACTACTTTGTGCTATGTTCTAGGTCATTCTCTATAGATATATATTATATTATTATATAGAGCAAGGGAATATTCTTTATTCTCTATATAAAGCAAGAGAATATTCCTTATTTTCGGGCAAAGAGTAATAGAAAAATATTTGTTTGTCGACCGTGTTGGTAGCCCAGTTTTGCAGCCACTTGAAGCCCAAGAGTTGTGTTAGCAACGAGTGTTCGGTTACTGTTTTTTTCTTCATAATAGATAAACTGCACCTCCCTTTGTGTTGTTTAATATTGAACTTATCCACTCTTCCTCTTCTACTTCCCACCGGGTTCCAGAAATTGCTAGGAAGAAGAAGACACGCCCCGTGGCTGTGTATTTGAGTGTTTATGATCTTACTCCAATTTAAGTTTATGATCTTACTCTAATTAATGGTCGTTCTGGGTTTTGTGATTATTTATTGACTGAGCTTTAACTATGGATATTGTTGGGTAGAAACCTGGAGATCTGCAGATGTCAAGAAGATTAATATAAAGGCTTTGTACAATAACCCTGATGAAAAATATAGTAAGTGATAAAGATGGTTTTGGTTTTGGTTTGTGGCTGCAACTACAAAACATCTAGTAGTGATGATTTGATTGTGTAGTGGTGGTTTAGACATAGGTAGGTGTTTGGTTCATTGAGTTTCAACAAGTGTTTGAGGTTAGAATAATTTTTCTCATTGTGGTTACTATAATATAATACCTACACCTTCCCGACATAACGCTTTTCAAGTTATGTCGAATAATAAGAAGAGTAAAAGGGCATCTACTAAGCCATACAGAGAAGTAAGAAAAAGTTATAGTTAACTTGCTGTTTGTGCAATATTTTCGACAGTGATCTTATATAAGTTACACCAGTTAACAAAGAAACCATCATATACAGTCTTCACTATTCTTGAATTATCACTGAATAAAAATTGTTATCATCATTCGCAAACTAGCCAATCCCATTTTATATTAAGAGAAAACTGCAAAAAATGTCCTTAAGCTTTCTGATATTTGCGAGAAATGTCCCTAACATTTCATTTTTTGCGAGTTATGCTCTTGAACCGTTACTGTAGTTGCAAAAACCCGATTTTTGCTAACGCTCGTTAGTTTTCTTCGTTAGTGGGTCATCACGTGCGTTGCACGTGAGGGTATTTTCGTCACTTCACTTTTCCCCCATCAAATCCACCTGACGACCCCACTAGCACACCTACCTTTGTGTTGAGGGATGTAAGTTATAGGATTTCACAAACACATCAAACCAATAACATATGGGGCGTTTACAAGTTTTAGAGAGAGTAAGTTCTAGAGAGAGAAAGGGAAGAGAGTTGGAAACTATGTGAAACAAAGAAAAATGGTATTGAGCTCCAACCCTCACTTGGGAGGTAGAGGGTATTTATAGTGTCTTACAATAAACGCCACCTACGGTCAGATCACGCATCACAGCTGGGTAAAGACCCGTCCGTCCTCCACCAGATTATTAACTAACTACTTATTAACATAACTTGACTACGACTACGAGCTTAACGAATACATATACTTGAGGTGACCGACTCTTTAACGACTAGATTTTCTAAATCTTAACAATCTCCCCAAGGAGGTCACCTCAAATTACAGAATACAAACAGATATTACATTAAGATTGTTCTTGGATTCTTGTTTAAGTTCATTGCTCAGTAGCTCGTAGTCTTTGATTCTTCATGTTTTGCTTGTTTGGATAATTCAAGTGGAGGTCTTTAAGCGATCCACGTGATGATGAGTTTGAGCCGCTTTGAGATCATCGACTTGCATAAATCTCGACTCTTCCATTTTAGTGTTGACATTATGTGATGTTGTGACAGTGGACCGACATGCTCACATTCTGGATCATGATTTCTTTTCATCAGAGTAGCGGAAGCTTTAGTTGATTCATGATATTTGCAGCAGCGTAGCAGAAGCATGGAGTGAGAATATTAGAGCCATTGATGCACTAATCATGATTTCTTTTGAAATGAATGTGATGTGTGAGCATGCGGTTATGGATTGACCTCTCCATTCTGATCAGCTGCAAATGTTGGGTGTACCTGCATACAACAGTTAGCAATAAAGCACACGAAAGTTTCTTTGATCACTTTCGTTGAATTGAGGTACACGGCCCACGGTTCTCCGTTGATCAATACAAGTACTGCATGTGATCAGGTATAATTCCGAAGAATCTCCTTGACAGGGTTTCGCAGCTGCTCTAGCCGTTCTCAAACCGGAACGTCTCAAAGAAGACAACACGGAGTGAGTGAACTAGCGAATTTGAGATTCACTGATTGATGAAAAGAGATTTGAAAAACAATCGTATACTGCTCAAAATAAAGTGTTTTTGCAATACAACGAAGGTTTTAAGGAAAATCAATTATCGATCATAAACACCTTTTAATTTTGAAATATTAATACACAATCGATGTGCTAGAGAAAAGAGTTTTAAGCACAACGACCGGTTTTTCAAAGGTATCCGTCAATCCATATCCTGAACCAGGATTGATTCAAATTTATGAATCGCCCCATTGTTTCTGTTCAGTTGTCACATGGTTGATCTATTGGATAGATCTCACATGCCACCTACCAAGAGCTTGTTTGATGTTGGCTCTAAAAGGCTTTCCATCTTCATTGTGAATATGTTTGCATATCACTCAGATGTTCTGGCAATACCACAAGGATAATGCGTATGACTCTTAAAATATATTCTCTCTTTCCACATTGTGTGAAACAGAGAGTCTTCATTGATTGTGTCCTTAATGAGATTTATTGATGATCTCGTGGCTCTAGACTCAATTGTGCACATTTGGTTACTATGCCGGAGACTAAGGAGAGAGTCTCCTTCTTCAATATCAACCACATCTAAGAGAAAGTCGATAGATAATGTAGGTTCCCCTGTGAGAATGAAACAAGTCCTTTTAAGAGGAACTTGAGTAGCTTGGGAAGATGTAGTGCGGTCGTCACACGGGTCCATGACGTCTTGTCTTCAATACCGGTGTTACCCGGTAACAACCAAGAGTATATGAATTGAACCCGGTTTACGCCTAAGGTTGAAATAATGGAGGCTATTTCTTTTCACCATTTTCACATTTATTTCTTTTTCATTCTTCAACCCCTTCAGTGCTTAACGAGACTTCATTACTAGAACCTTGTTGGGTTTATTCTAGTTCTAGCTCTATCTCAGTCCGCACTCTTCCCATATCTCACTTTTCTCCTTTTTTCATCATACCTAAGGACTTCTAAACAATCTATTGGGTTGTCCTTGGGTAGATCCCTCCGGCTCTGGCGGGATCATAGGAACGAATACCTAACCTAACCATCCTTATATCTCCATACATAATAGTAAATTTGGTCGGTCTTTTTGGTATTGTCCTTCTACCATTAGAACCAATTGAAAACCATTTGAAAATCAATCCAGGTAGTTGTGATATATTATCAAAGAATTTTGTACATGAATTATTTTTGATATTTTAGAAAACGGCTCCCCCTCAACATATGCATAGTATGTTTGAAATCGTTTTGGTACATGGAGGCAAGAGGACTTGAAAATCTCAGATTTAAGAATGAAAGATTTGATTCTTTGATAAATTATTTTTTAAAAATATCGACATTACTTTCCCTATCAAAATCAGTGTTTCACATACAGTTGAAGATATTTTCGGGAAAGAATGTGGTTTTCAAAAATTTGCTCCCCCTCAATATGTGCATCTGATTTTAAAATTGTTTAGCACATATTAGGGAAAACCTGCACTTAGAGACAAATCAATCACGTTTCAATCCATTTTGGTTTGATATAAATGCTCCCCCTTAACATGTGCATGGAAAATTTGAAATCGTTTGGCACATGCAGGTTGGAGAGCTTGTTAATCACGTATAAAACCATTTATCGAATTATCAGTTTAAATCCAATTTAAATCACAAATTCTCCCCCGATCACAATTTTCAAATCCTTTGAGAGTTGTGATCTCTATTGATTTAAATTAAATTTTGAGAGCTTTTGAGGAGAATAGTGACTTCCTTTTGAAAGACATTTTAAATGATAAGGATTAGATTTTGAGATTTTAAACTCCATTGACTAATAATGCATAAATATATTTTGAAAACATAACATTAGCCAAGGTCTTGAATCAATTGTATAAAACATTGTTCTTTTTGATGTTCCAAAAGTAGACCTTGCTCGTTTAATTGCTAATTGTTTGAAAAATAACCTTTTTGATAGAATTGAAATCATTCTCCCCCTGAATCAATGACATGAGTTGTTGATTGAGTGTTAGAGAGTTTGACAAAGATAAGCCCGGATGATTTTCAAAAATAGAGTCCGAGGTATTTTCAAAGCAATTTTGTTTTCATTAGATGACAAATATTTTTCAGAAGAATCATTAGACGGAAAAATATTTGGAAAGAAAACATTTGTCTTTTTGGTGACAAACATTTGTTTTAAGAATCAGAGCATGAGATTTGAAAAATAAGATTAAGCATGACTCTGTTCTTTCCTTTTAAAACGGGTTACTGCCTGAAATGACAACAAATCACCATTTTTCTCCGTCTTTTTTTTAAAAGCAATTTATGTACATTCGAAAAACATCTAAAAACCCGTGACATTCTTTGAATGTCAACACAAAGTCCGTAGATGATATGGAATTAAGAAAATCAAGACATAATAACAATATTTTTGGGATTTTTCAAGATTTTTTAATTTTTATGGATTTTGAAAATTTTATATTTTCTATTTTCTTTTGTGGGTTTTGAAATTTTGTATTTTGCTTTTGAAAAATATATACAAGAGATAGATGAAGAAAACCATTTACTCCTCGTCTTCCTCTTGAAGGCGTTTGAGTGTTTCGGTTGAAGACTCTTTAGACCAAGTCGTGGAAGGATAAACTCAAAACGTTCTCTAGGAAGAGCTTTGGTGAAGATGTCTGCTAACCAGTATTCATCCTCACAAAATAGAGTTCTACCACACCTTTTTCCACTTGTTCCCGAATGAAATGATGTCGAATGTCGATATGCTTTGCTCTTGAATGTTGAACGTTGTTGCAAGAGAGAGCAATGACACTTTTGTTATCACAATACAGAGGGATTTTGTTGAATTCAAAGCCATAGTCAGATAATTGGGATCTCATCCATCGGATTTGAGCACAACAAGATGACATGGCTATGTATTCAGCCTCTTTAGAGGATATAGAAGTACTAATTTGTTTCTTTGAAGACCAGCTCACAAGCTTATCACCCAAAACCGAGCACCTCCGCACGTATTTCAACGTGTATCTTGACATCCCGCATGGTCAAGATCCGCATAGGTCGTTAGTGACATAATACCGGTGTCCTTCGGTACCAAAGTCCCATGTTGATGGTTCCTTGGAGATATCGAAGACCCGCTTAACCGCTACAAGGTGCTTTTGGTAGGCTTAGCCGGTATCTAGCACACATGCATACAAATAAAAAATATCGTGTTCATCGGTGTGAGGTACATCGTGATCCAATCATACTTGATATTTTGTTTGATCTACCATGATCCCCGAGTGGTCCTCATCCGCTTTGGTACGCTCCACCATGGGAGTGTCAACGGTGTCACAAGTGTCAAATCCAAATTTCTTTAAAATTTCATTTGCATATTTAGATTGATTGATAAAAATGCCTCCGGGACTTTGTGAAATTTGTAATCCCAAGAAAAATGACATTTGTCCCATCATTGACATTTGAAATTTGGAGCCCGTCTCCTTAGAAAAACGGTCATGATAACGCTACATGCGTCGTTCGGGGTCAAAGGAACTTCCTTTCGTCGAGCAAGTTTTTCAACACCCAGGCGATGAACCTAATCGTTGTAGTGTAGTATTAGGGTAAGCCACGGAATTGATATCGTTCTCTGGGAATAGGAATGCTAGTGAGAAGTTACTACGCTAAGGTTGGGGTTGAGGAAGATTATTTTTTTATCTTTTTATGTTTTTAGGAAATGGAAAGGTACGAATCTCGGGGTATTGGATTTGGGGGTTGGTATTTCTAGCGATTACTCTACTCGTCTAATTATCTAATCTAAGGTGTATGTAGTCTATGTCTAATTATTGTGTGCTCGTATGATGATTAAAGATGTGTTAACTTAGGTTTTATTACTCCTTAATTATCTCCTATTGATGGTTGAATTGTCACGTCCTTATTCTTAATAGCGTTGTGTGTCTAAGGTCGTAGGGTATGCGTTTATCCCTAACTCTTTGAAACTACCAAAGGTTATTGCCTACAAAATCTCTAGGATTTATAAATTTTGTAGGATATTAGTTTTCACATACACATCAAACCATAACACAAAGTGGCGTATGAATGGAATTCTAGAGAGAGAAAGTTAGAGGTTTAGGGAACTTAGTGAGAGAAAGTGAAAGATATTATTATGAGCTCCAACTCTCTACCTTGGAAGGTAGAGAGTATTTATAGTCTTACAATAAAACGCCACACAACGGGTCGTGGATCGGCATACAGTGGGTAAAGACCCGTCCAGTCCTCCACGGTGTTACTTAACTAAATACTACTTAACTTAAAATAACTACGACTACGAGCTTAACGATTACATATACTGAGGTGACCGACTCTTTAATACCGGAATTTCTAATTCTAACAATCTCCCTAAGGAGGTCACCTCAATCATGTACTAAAATTTCTAATACCGGAATTTCTAATTCCTAACAATCTCCCCTAATGTAGTACTTTGCTCAAGCTCGTAGTCATTGATTCTTCACGTTGCATGTTTGGTTAATCCAAGTGGAGGTCTTTACCGATCCACGTGATAATAAATTTGAGCCGACTTTTGAGATCATCACCATCGAAATCTCGAGACATCCTTTGTGGTGTTGGTATTATGTAATGTTGTGACATTCGGACCGACATGCTCACATTCGGATCATGATATCTTCTCATCGTGAGTAGCGGAAGCTTTAGTTGATTCATGATATTAGCGGCGTAGCATAAGCATGGAGTGAAAATATCGAGTCATTGATGCACTAATCATGATTTCTTTTGAGATGAATGTGTTAAGTGAGCATGCGGCTATGGATTGACCGCTTCATTACGATCACCGCAAAGCGTCGGGTGTACCGCATACAACAAGCTTAGCAATAAATCGCACGAAAGTGTCTTTGATCACTTCGTTGAATTGAGGTACACGCCCACGGTTCCCGCTTGATCAAGACATGTACCGCCTGTGATCGGTATAATCAAGAATTTCCTTGACAGGTTTCGCAATGCTCTAGTTGTTCTCAAACCGGGCGTCTCAAAGAAGACAACACGGTCGTGAACCAATGAATTTTAAGTCCACCGATTGATGAAAAGAGATTTGAAAAGCAATCGTATTGCTCAATAGAAATTGTTTTTGCAATACAACGAAGGTTTTATTGAAAATCAATTATCAATCAAAAAGACACCTTTAGTTTGAAAATGAGTACACGGTCGATGTGCTAAAGAAAAGAGTTGTTAAGCACACATACCGTTTTTCAAAGGTATCCGTCAATCCATAACTGAACGAAATTGATTCAAGAGATTGAATCGCCCCATTGTTTCATTTAGTTGTCACATGGTTGATCTATATAATAGATCTCACATGCCACCTACCGGAGCTTGTTTGATGTTGGCTCGAAGGCTTTCCATCTTCATTGTGAATATGTAAACACATCACTCGGATGTTCCGCAATACCACAAGGATAATGCGTAGGACTTCAAGATATAATCTCTTTCCACATTGTGTGAAACAGAGTCTTCATTGAAAGTGTCCTAATGAGATTTATTGATGATCTCGTGGCTCTAGACTCAATTTGTGCATATTTGGATCCCGTGCGGAGACTAGGAGAGGGTCTCCTTCTTCAATATCAACAATCTCTAAGAGAAAGTCGATAGATAATGTCGGTTCCCGTGAGAATGAAACAAGTCCTTTTAAGAGGAACTTGAGTGGTTTGGAAAGTTGAAGTGCAAGGCGTCACCGGGTCCATGACGTCTTGTCTTCAATACCGATGTTACCATCAAGAGCATATGAATTGAACCCGTTTACGCCTAAGGTTAAATAAATGGAGGCTATTTGTTTCACCCTTTCTCATTCAATTCTTTTAATTCTTCAACCCCTTCAAGCTTACCGAGACTTCATAGCAAGAACCTTGCTTGGGTATGTTCCAAGACTTGCTCGCCTCGATGCACTCTTCCCATATCTCACTTTTCTCCTTTTATCATCATACCTAAGGACTTCTACACTAACTAGTGGGTTGTCCTCGGTAGATCCCTCCGGTTACGGCGGATCATGGGAACCAATACCTAATCTTATCATCCTTATATCACCGTACATAAAGTAAAGTTGGTCGATGCATTTTGGTATTGTTCATCCGCCATTGGAACCAATTGAAAACCATTTGAAAACAATCCGGATACTTGTGATATATTATCAAAACATTTTGTACCGAATTGTTTTGATATTTTTAGAATAAGTGCTCCCCTCAACATGTGCATGAATTGTTTGAAATCGCTTTGCACACGGAGGCAAGAGGAAGAAATTACTTTGATTACCATTTTCTAAAAATATCACCATCACTTCCTTGATCAAATCATGTATATAAAGCATTTCGGAAGGATGAGGTTTCCATAAATTTGCTCCCCTCAATATGTGCCTCGAGGTTTGAAAGGAGTTTGCACATACTGTAGGAACCCGCACATCGAGATAAATGATCACGTTTCAAGTCATAGGTATGCTCCCCTCAACATGTGAATGGAAAATTTGAAATCGTTTGTCACATGCGGGAGGATAACATGTACATCCTTGTAAAACCATTTACCGAATCCTCAGTTTAAGTCCAATTTAAATCACAAATTCTCCCCCGATCACAATTATCAAATCATTTGAGATTTGTGATCTCTTATAGATTTAAATTGATTTTGAAAGCTTTTAAGGAGAATTGTGACTTGATTATGAAAGCATTTTAACTGATAAGGATCGGATAAGGATCGGATTTTAAGACTTAAAAACTCCATTGGTAAAACATGCATGAATATCTTTTGAAAACAATTTAATGCCAAATAACTTGTTAGTTTAATTGAAATCATTCTCCCCCTCAATCAATGACATAGGTTGTTGATTGAGAGATAGAGAGATTTTGACAAATAAGTCCTGATGATTATCAAAAATAGAGACCGAGTTATTTTTCAAAGCAGTTAGTTTTCAGCAGATAAATGTTTATAGAATCAGAGCATTGAATTTTGAAAACATGATAAAGAGATGCTCTGTTCTTTCTTTGAAAAGCGGGTTACTGCCTGAAATGACAATAAACCATTTATTCTCTTTCTCCCAAATTTTTATTTTTATTTATTTATTTATTTATTTTTTTTTAAATTCGAACAACATCTAAAGTCCCGTGTCATTCTTTGAATGACAACATCAAGACCGTAGATATTATCGAATCGAGAGAAACAAGACAAAATGACAATATTTTTTTGAAGATTTTTCGAATTTTTCAAATTTTTTTTTTTTTTTTTTTTTTTAAGTTTTATATTTTCTATTTGATTTTGAGGTTTTATAATTTTGTATTTTGATTTTCGAATAGATATATACAAGAGATAGATGAAGGAAACTCATACTCCTCGTCATCCTCCTCAAGACGTTTGAGTGTTTCTAGTTGAAGGCTTTTCAAGCCAAGACGTGGAAGAATAAACTCAAACGTTCTCTTGGAAGAGCTTTGGTGAAGATGTCGCTAACCGATATTCGCACCTCACAAAATAGAGTTCCGCCACACCTTTTCCACTTGTTCCCGATGAAATGATGTCGAATGTCGATATGCTTTGCTCTTGAGTGTTGAACATTGTTGCATGAGAGAGCAATAGCACTTTATTATCACAAGACAAAGGGATTTTGTTGAATTCAAAGCCATAGTCGATAATCGAGATCTCATCCATAAGATTTGAGCACAACAGATGACATGGCTATGTATTCACCTCAGAGAGAAATAGAAGTACTCATTTGCTTCTTTGAGGACCACTCACAAGCTTATCACCCAAAACCGAGCACCTCCGGATGTACTTGACGAGTATCTTGACACCGCATGATCAAGATCTCGTGATAGGTCGTTAGTGACATGCCGGTGTCCTTGGTACCAAAGACCCATATTGATGGTTCCTTGGAGATACCGAAGACCCGCTTAATCGCTTCAAGGTGCTTTTAGTAGGCTTAGCTCGGTATCTAGCACACATGCAAACAAATGAACAAGATGTCTGTCTACTAGCAGTGAGGTACATCGTGGATCCAATCATACTACAATTTTTAGTTTGGTCAATCATGATCCCGAGTGGTCCTCATCTAGTTTGGTTCGATCAATCATGGGGTGTCAACAGGTCACTTGAATCAAATTCAAATTTCTTTAAGTCTCATTGCATATTTAGATTGATTTATGAAAATGCCTCCGGATTTTGTGAAATTTGTAATCCCAAGAAAATGACATTTGTCCCATCATTGACATTTGAAATTTTGAACTCATTTCATTTGAAAACGATCACATTCCATTGGGTTTGTCGAGGCAAAAATAATATCATCAACATAAATTTGAACATGAACTAAATGTTTGTATGAATTCTCGTGAACAATGTAGGATCAATCGCCCTTTGCTAAATCCGAAGATAGAAGAAACTTTGATGATGTATCATACCATGCCCTTGAGCTTGCTTTAAACCGTAAAGAGCCTTCTTCAAACGATAAACGTGAGTATGATGCTCTTGATTCACAAATCCTTCGGTTGGTCGACGAGACGACTTGTTTAATATCTCCGCTCGTAAATGCCGTCTTCACATCCATCCGATAGACTACCATGTTCTTACTAGCAAGATTAGCCGAAAGATTCGATTGCCTCGATTTGAGCAACTGGAGCAAAGATTCTTCAAAGTCAATAGCCTCCTCTTGACGGTATCCTTTAGCAACTAATCGAGCCTTGTTCTTCAACACATCACCATGCTCATCAAGTTTCACTTTGAAGATCCATTTAAGAGCAATAATCATAGCACATCGAGCAGTACTAACTCCCATACATCAAGTCGATCAAACTCATGAATTTCATCTTGCATGGCATTGAACCGCCTATCTTCATTCATGGCGGTTTTAACATCTTTTGGTTCAATCTTAGATAGTACGGAGTTGAAGAAACACCATAGGGCATCGGTTGCAAGTTGTTTCCGTGTTGATACAGACGAGAGGGATTTCAATGATGTTGTCTAATGGATGATCGTGAGTCCATTTTCCGAGGTGTTCATGTGGCGCTTGTTGAGGAACCCAAGTAGCAGTCGATGTCTCCTCAAGAAGATGGTTCGATGAAGATTCGGAGAAAATATGTTTTCAAATGGAGCATCTTCGAGAGTAGCAAAGGGATTAACTTCATCATTGATGCCATAAACATTTCCATGATGTACATTTGAAGAATGATGATTTGTTGATGAGATCAAGGATCGCAGCAGCTTCTTGACTTAAAGATATTGAGACCGAGGATTGCCTTCATTCACGTGAATATGAGCAAAATTGTGGGAATCAACACCTCATTAGTACATGGATCATAAAGTTCATCAAACATAGGATCAAACAATTTCTTTAAATCATCTTCATTGGAGGTACATATGGAGTTTCTTGAGAGGAGTTTCAACAAGGATGAACCAATGGGACTGTTTTGAAGAGCGGGTCCCGAATCGAGTGTCCAGAGCCATTTGACCGGTTAGCTCATCAAACGTAACGTGAATTGTTTCCATGATATTTCGGGTTCTTTTGTTGTAGATTCGGTATCCCTTTTGTTTGGTGCATATCCTACAAATACTCCAATGTCAAATTTAGCCCTAAGTTTGCCTAAGTCTTGACCTCATTAGTTGGATAACACAATGCACCAAACACACGAAGGAAAGAGAGATTAGGTTTTCTGTTGTGGACAAGTTCATATGGAGTTTTTCCATGAACAAGTGTGAATCGTGAACGATTTTGTGTGTAGCATGCAAAGGTGCAATTGCTTCACCCGAGAAACATTGGAACCTTTGAGTAAATCAAGATTGTTTTAGCGGCTTCAACAAGAGTTCGATTTCGTCTTTCAACTACACCGCTCGTTGAGGAGTTCGTGGAACACTTCTTTGATGGTCGATTCCAACGCTTTCATAGAATTCACTAAGTTGTTTGTTGACAAACTCGGTTCCATTGTCTGCTCGATAATTCGATGGTTTTGTTAAGTCGAACTGCAATTTGTTTGATGAGTTTGATGATGATATCGAGTTTCATCCTTTGTCCTTAAGAACTTGACCTAGGTGAATCTAGAGTAATCATCAACCACAACTAACACATATTTCTTTCCAAAGATATTCTCGCACCTCATTGGTCACATAAATCCATATGAATCATATGGAGAACATCTCGTGATGAGTTAGTAGGTTTGGGTTTATGGGCATACTTCTTGCTTTTTCCTAATTGACATGTCAAGAAAGATGATCCTTTTCGTATTGAGTCTAGGTAAACCTACAACTAAGTCCTTTCGGTGAGATCATTGATGGTGCCAAGTTCGTGTGATTGAGACGACGATGCCATAACCATGACTTTGTTTTGAAGCCTTTGACATCAAGCAAATTGGAGAAGACTTCATCATATCTTCGATGGAGATGGTGTATAGATTTGAACCACGCGAACCTCTTAAAAGTTCCTTACCATCAAGTTCTCTAATGAAGCGGTATGTTTTCAAGGCTACTTCTAGATCCGAATCGCAGAATTGACCAACAGAGAACAAGTTGTGACCAAGACCTTCTACATAGTAAACTCGAGATAACACTTTTGCCAACAACATAGTTTCCATAACCCATTATAGCACCGAAATGATCATTCCCGAATCTAACAATCCGATAAATTTGCTCACGGTTCATGAGCCTTGACCGTCGCCATCATATGCTTGGAACAAACTGAGTCCGGTACCACGAACGATTTGAACGATCTGCAGTTGAACATGCATAAGAATGGATAATCGGATAATTGGGATCCCCATGCAAGAATGGGTTCCATTTGGTTAGTAACAATGGTTGGAACACCCACATCGTAAATAGAAGCGTTCATATCGAAAATGAGGCAATGGAATCATTGTGAATAGATGCAAGATTAGTGTCTCAGATAGCCTGCTCACATTGTGCTCACTTCTTAAAGGAATAGTTCTACCAAGAGGCATCCATTTTCTAGTGGGCATTATCTCGATTAGTCTTATGACCAACGGTATCCAATAATAGCCTATTTTATTGAATGTTCTTCCCGGGTTTCCAATGTTTTCTAACTTTCTTTCGTTTTGCCTTTTAGCCTTCTTAGCATGAATTTTAGCATTAACAATATTAATCGGACAATTAACATCATTAGGCGATCATTAAAACCACATTCATGATTAGAAATGTAATTCAAGCGACATCAATACAAGGTTTGTAAATAGTATCGAATTGAATTAATTACAAGACGCCTATGGCTAATACTAGAATCAACACGATTCGCTTTATTCGATTCAAGCTTAAAGTTCCTAGATTGTTCTTCTACTCTTTCCAAAGGCACATTCTTAGCTTGCGAGGTCCTATCATTCCTTGTATTGTCTTGAGACTTTGACCTACTCCTTTAATGTCACCGATTACTCTGTAGGAATGGGAACATTAGTTGGTTTTACTATTCTTTGCATCACTGCTTAGATGTGCTGATCTAAACTACATGCAGGCACACTAAGGTTCACTTTCTTAAAACTGGAAGTGCTGGGATTTGTACTCCTAGAAGGCACACTTGAGTTCTCTTTCATAGCATTGACAGATCTGGACTCTGAACTACTTAAAGGTACACTAAGGTTCACATTCAAGACATTTGGCATCGAATAAATATCATACTTGGCATTAGGCATCGAACATGGAATCAAAGGATTAACTCTCTCACCTAATGACTTTGGGCATATTTTGATCAAGCATTCTAGAATTTCTTGAGATCGTTTGGCATATAAGCATGCATGTCCAATTGCATTATCATGAGGTTTCTCTAACTTATCCTCTTCAACAATCTCACGCAGACATTCTAGGCAATCCTTAAGGGATGAGAAGTATGTTTGAACAAAGAAGTTTGTTGTTCCCGAGATGAGGAGGACATATTTCACGATAAAGCATATTTATTACAAGAGTGAACCTTTGATACACCATTCTCCCATTGGTCATTGGCATTTTCCTTTTACCCGACTCTTCGATTCTCAATTTCCTTTTGCAATGAAGCTATTTGTTCGTTATTTTTGTTACGAGTGACCTTTATTGATTCAAATAACTCATTGAAATGACGTTTAACCTTTTCATTTTCTTCTAGAAAACTTTCGCTTTCCTTTTGTAATGCATTTACTAGGTTTTGAAGATGAAACGTTTGAGAATTCGAGAATCTAAAGGAGGAGGCATTTGGGAGCCCGTCATATTGTTCGTTTGACCCTTTAATTGAGAGATTTGGGCTTTCAACTTTCGATCGTGTTGCATCGAGCTTGAATCTGCTCATCACGCTTTGTTAATTTGAAAACGCATCAAACTCGGAGCATCCGAGGATGTCTTGATATTTGAAGTTTTGACATTTTCTTTAAGATGTTGATATTTTAGTTGTAAATTAAAATGCTCAACTTCTAGTTTAGAAAATGTTTCACCAAATTGTCGTGATCATCCGCTTCAATTTTCTCGCTTAGTTTAGAATTAGTTTTTCAAGCTCAATGACACGATCATGGGAGACTTTCGAGCAATGATAGTTCATGAAATTGGGAAGCATTAATAGAGCAATTTGAAGCGGTGAAAAACATATCTTGAGCAACACATTCAAGAATAAGAGTCTCATTTAATGTATGCAAGTTCTTCCTCTCAATCTCATTATATTTTAGTGCACGCTCATAGTCACTAACTTCAACTATCATTGCATCAAATTCCTTTTCCATTCCCTTAATATCGCTTTCTATCCCTTTTAAGACTCTCAAAGTGATCTTTTAGAAGTTTAAAGAAAGGCATGACCTCGCTTAAATAACATTCTTTCATTTGCTCAAAACCCTTTCTCCTTTCGTTATACCAAAGGGTGTGATCCTTTTCTTGCAAGTTTTCTCAAAATCAACAAATAGTTGAAATATAACATATTGGCTAATTAAGATCTTGCTTTTAGTGGCAATTGTTCTAGGAACAAGATGCATTGGTGTATTAGGAGGATACACACGCTCTAGGCATTTTCCAAAGGGAGGGTTTGTTTCAACAATATTTTCACTTTTCGCTTATCTAAATCCATTTTCCGTAAAACTTGTTCGAGTCAACAATGTCTCGAGGCTTAAACTTGTTCAAGGAAATCCAGTTTTCCTTCTTGTAGTCATGAGGAGTGATAATTATTTTTTCTCTTGCATTTAGGATCATTTAGTTTTTATTCATCTTCTCCCGGTGATTTCATCTAATTTCTTATCATCCTCGGTGCACTCAACGCAACTAGGTTTTGTCTAGGTTTAAGAATCTCATTGCCATCATAGATCACACTTTGAGTCGCTTTTGCTATCTTTCCGCACTCGTGGTTGGGTTTATCTATAATGGGAACACTATGCTTATCGCTAGAACTCTATGCTTAGTGATCATGTGAGCAATCAATGGTATTTCCTTGTACGCATAACTTGTTTTCAAGTTTGTTTTCAAAGTTTTCGATTAGAAAAGTCTCTCAAGAGTTTTGATTCCTTTGCATTAAATTCTTGCTTAAGCATTTTCACATTTTTGAAGTTCTTGTTTTGCTTAGCGCTTTAGAAAGCTTTTCTTGCAAGGAATTTAATTCTTGTTTTAATACTTCTTCTCTAAAATTACTTTTTATAATGATTGTACGCACTTGGTCATCCATTTCCGCTCACGAGTGGTCAACTCAAATTTTGCACGTTGTTCATAAATAGCAACACGTTCTTTATAGGCATTTAGTTCGAAATTACGAAATCATCGAGGCACATGCGGTGTATTCATCAAAACATAATCATTGTTGATCGCAGAAGATGCATCACTTGGTACAACTTCACTTTCACTTTGTTTCTCATATTGATCATATGGGACAATATTGACATTACCCATATTTTCAACATTTGATTCAAGAGTTTCAGATTGATTGTACTTTGTCATGCATCCGCTGCACATCGCCATCGATAGTTTTAGTACCTCGAGATGAGTTTGTCTTTGGATGAGCCAAGATGTGGTGAAGAAGAGACCTTGGGAGAAACCATTGGAGAAATGCTAGCCATAAAATTGTGTGTGCAGAGGGTCCATCATCCACATCCGAGTCGTATGCATCACAATCGCCGACTTGAAAGGCATTTTGATGATTGTGACCTATCTCCCGAATAGGTCGCCATCCACATCTCGCATCATAGGTCTTGACATTGCCCTCAAGAAGAAACAACAATTCCTCTTCATCCAAAGCAAGACCATTATCCCGAGCTTGCACAAGCAAGATCTTATCTCTCAAGTAATCGGCGATTCTCGGACGCTTTGGAGATGTGCGCCTTGCAATGTGTCCTCACCACCATAGTTATAACATTTGATCGGCTTAGCTTGACCTTGATTACCATTCCTTCCTCGATTCGACACCAACATAACCTCTACCAGCCCACCTCTTCCCCGATCATACTGTCTTTCCCGAACTGGTTGCACCACGATCCTCCCATCTTTAACAAGAGCTTGATTATGTGGGTTAGATGTCATTATGAGGTTGTTGTTGGTTTGTGGGAGAGAATTCATGTTTTGACTAATCGGAAGAGCTAGTTGGTTAATGATGTTACCCACGTGTGCATCAAAGATCGCCTTGTTTGAACATAGGATCGGGAATGAGTTTGTGATTACCATTACCCATGGGTATGACTTGTGAGGCTTTGGTTGTGATTCCGATGTTAGAGTAGAAGGCGCTTGAGTCATTAGACGAGCTTGTCTCTCCCTCGTTGGTTTTGAACCGATTAAGAACCAATTTTTCAAACATAGCATGTCTCTCATTCGAAGGAGGAAGGCATAGAGTTGCTCATAGTTTGTATTCTTCAATCCTTTAGTGAGCTTCACAGAGGTGACAAACTTGTGTCATTCGAGATTCATGTTGTTCACAAATTTTGAGTTCACCGAATGTTAGGCATAGTCATTCGATGTTCCTCATGTCATTCACCAACTTATGAAATCTCACATAGTACTCATAGACACTCTCATCCGGTTTCATCTTGAAATGTTCAAATTGGTCATAGAGTTGTGATTCTCTGCCTTCCATAGTTAATTCGAACCCGAGAGAAGCATCTTGACATTATCCCATACTACCTTTGCTTCGTGTTGTGATTGATCGGTTTGTAGATGTCTTTAGGAAGACCTTGAAGAACAATGTTAGAAGCCCCGATATCAAGATCAAATCTCTTTTCTCCTTATCATCAAGCTCATCATACATCTTTGGTCCGTCCATTCCAGTAATCGTAGTTCCATCTTCAAGCAGATCAAGTACATCTCTAGTCGTCTCAACTCGATACGGTCCTTCATCAATGGATTTGAGAATGTTGACACCATTTTCCTTTCCAAGACAATACAACTGATTCGTTGAGCCCAAGAGTCATAGTCGGCCTCTGCAAGCATGGGTGGACGAGTGTCCGATCCAAAGACTTGAACATCCTCTCGCAATGTGGATATGATAGTAGGAACGTTGGTAGACATGTTAACAGATTATACGGATTTTATAGCTCTATGATTAAACCGGAAATAGATTCTTTCACGGATTTTACTAAATCAAGAGAAAACCGTAAACAATCACCCAAGTCGCTAGAAGATAATCCACCAAGTCGCTAGCACCTAATTCGCTACACCACCAAGTCGCTAAAGTCCCAAGTCGCTAGACAAATGCAAGTCGCTATAGTAACTCGCTAAGCCTCAAGTCGCTAGCAAAATTTTGGCAAGAATTGCCACACAAGTCGCTAAAGATTCAAGTCGCTAAAGAGCAACTCGCATGCACCAAGTCGCTACCACTGTCGCTACCCGTAGTGGAGAGTCCACTACTTGTATTGTTAATCGCTAGGTCTAAGTCGCTAGCTCCAAAACAGTAACTCGCTACAAATTGTGAATCAAGTCGCTACGAAGAAAGGGATCCGTATATCAAGTCGCTAGCAAGAAAAACCACATAAACATCACTTTTCAATCCAAAACAACCCAACCAAGATGATTCAAGCTTACCAAATGAAAACCTAAACACTTGTGATGATTCTAAACATAAAAGTACTAACAAAATCCAAGCTTTAACACAAGAAATCAACCAAATGATGCACAAACCACTAAACTTTTTCAAACTCAAAACCACCTAAAACCACTAGAAATCCAAAGATGTGCATTTATATGATCTAACCATGGCTCTTGATACCAATTGTAGGATATTAGTTTTCACATACACATCAAACCATAACACAAAGTGGCGTATGAATGGAATTCTAGAGAGAGAAAATTAGAGGTTTAGGAACTTAGTGAGAAAAAGTGAAAGATATTATTATGAGTTCAACTCTACCTTGGAAGGTAGAGTATTTATAGTCTTACAATAAAATGCCACACAACGGTCAGATCGTGCATACAGTGGGTAAAGACCCGTCCGTCCTCCACGGTGTTACTTAACTAAATACTACTTAACTTAAAATAACTACGACTACGAGCTTTCTAACGATTACATATACTTGAGGTGACCGACTCTTTAATACCTGGAATTTCTAATTCCTAACAAATTTAACACTAAGGTACTCTTCGGATGGTTTAGCCTACAATGACTCTAGGTACTATAAGCTAAGGTTCACAAAGATTAATCAAGCATTAACTACACAACGGATGATCTATCGCAATACTAGATCATTAAAAATTAAGATAAGAAACAACCAATCAATATTCAATAATTAAGTTTCATATTCCCTAAGCAAACACACAAGTAAATTAGCTTGACATGGAAACATGCAAGCATACACACAATTAATTGAAGACATAATTGAATTAATGAAGTAAAACACTTATCTTGATGTAAGATATGGTATGGAACCCTAAAATACCGTATGCAGATGACCTTAGTTCGGTTTAGGTTTTACTCCAAAGACTACACACCAAAACTAAAATTTCGGATTCTATATATAAGATTACACATGCGACGGCCACCTTTGGTTTGTGACGCCGCCGGTCGCCGCTATTAGGGTTTCAGACACACGTTAGTTTTGCGACGACGTCACCTTATGCTTGTGACGCCGTCCCTTCGCCTCGACGTGCGTCTAGATCAAATCTAGGCCGTCGAGTCATGACGCCTACTCTTTTAAAACTTGAAGCCGTCACTTGTAAATGAGCAATTTGGCTACCGAGTCACAAAGTTGTCCGACGGCGTCACTAGTTGTGCCCGACGCGTTACCTTCGGCCCAAAGAACCCGAGTGTCTCGATTCTTGACTTTGGCCATTTTCTTCGTATATTCGATCCTTTTCGTCCGAATAAGTGTCATTCCAGCATTTTGCCTTCAAGATACCTAAAAAGTGAAAAGGAACGATATTAAGTAATAACGAATACAAAAGTGATCAAATAAGGGCTTAAACGACCCCTCAAAAAGGTACATTTTAAAACCTGATCAAATATCCCTACACTTGGTATTTGCTTGTCCTCAAACAAATGTACTTTTAGCCAATCAATTTATAAGTTAGAGGTCATGAAGCATTAGTTTAGAACGAGTCACAATACATATAAGCCCCGCAAAAGTCATAACAAGCACGTAAATTACATTCTAGCACCTCACATGGGGTGTTTGGATACTCACATCTCTCAGGTGTATATGAAATATAACAAGTTGGAAATGGAAGATAAACACTCATTAACCGGTCCTAGTACATAGATTACCATAGGCTTGAGACTAGATCAAACCTCCATCGATTTGGCGTAAGCACCTAGGAAAGACTATCCAAGAGGTCTTAAAAGGGTTGTAATGTTAGGCTTATGGTAGGGAAACAAAGGGTTTGGTGGGATAGGCTATTTAGTGGTGGCAAGTCAAAAATATTTATGTTACAAGCATGCGAAGAATGGCGTTGCTAAGCCAAGACTCGACACTCTAGACTCTATATAACTAAAATAAACAAACATAAATTGAAAAATAGATGTAGGATGGCAACCTGCTTTTTTTTTTTTTTTTTTTTTTTAATACACTTTTACTCTACCATCCTCCACGATAACATCAAATGATAGGATTTATAGGCACATCCCTATACTTGAGTTTTATTACTCTAACACTAATTATGACCCGAATTGAAAAGATCAAAACACTTGGAGTACATTATTATGCAAATAAAGGAATTTGAATTTAACGCCCTTCCGTCATCTCATAAAATTTAACTTTTCCCATGAGTCCCAATCGTCCCAAAACTGTGTACAAAGGATATGACTCGACTTAGCAACTTATGCAAGCAACTAGATAATTGAACTAAGGGTTAAGTGTGATAACAATAATGCACTAAAAGTGAGTGCATACAAGGTAGGCTAAGGTGATTTGGGTGTACATTTGGGGGTGGGGTGTAAACAATGCTCTTCATTGATATTCCGGAAAACCAAACATCACGAGAACCGCGAAAAGGATAGGCTCGAGGGTTAACTAGGGTATCGTGTACTAAAGATGAGTACAACGCAAAGGTGTGGGGAATTACTCAACCGATGTGGAAGAAGTAATTATATTACGGTATCAAAAAAGGTTATCCTAATGCCTCTTATCATTTAGTTATTCCTAACTACACAAGTGTAGTCTTACTAGCGATCTCGGGATGCATCACAAAACAAGTTCTAGAATCTATTATACTACCGGTTCACACTCTAAGCATTAAAGATGAATGCTTTAATTCCTACTAATCTAAGGGTGATCCTCACATTTTGGGTGGAATTTAAGTGGTAAAGGGTTTTTGTGCTAGTCATGCAACTTCCTATCCATGAGACGCTTTATTAAGACTAATGGCCCACTCCTATATGTCATGAAAAATTGAAAATTTGGTGCCAAAATTACCCTAACCGACATTTTCTCATGGTTTATTACGCAAATGCAATTGGACAAAGAAAATAGTCAAGGATAAGCATAGTTTCAAAGTTCTGCTTTATTTTCCTCCTACACTTAAACCGAACATTGTCCCCAATGTTCCCGAAAGTATCAAAGTTATGATAATGGAAGGTAATTAAAAGCGAAAGAAACTAATACTCCCCTGATTAGCTCGGTAGGATCCGTGTAAAGTGGTGGTTACATCTTCTCCAAGAAGAATGTATGCGTGAAAAGCTCCATCCAAATCTTGTGTATCTTCTTCTTGGTAAATTAAACCTGCACACTTGAAGAAAACAAACGAAACCTTCACGCAAAATAGTCGGTAACAATGTATATAAGACTCTACTAAACTAGGATATAATGCTTGTGGAATGGATGTTTACAGAGTTTCTGGAAAATTAAGACCTGGAAAATTCCAAAAATTTATAAGTAGCTCGAAAATGAGAAAAGTGATAAGTCAAGTTTGCTCCTCCCGACGCCGTCAGTTGCGATCCCGACACCGTCAAAGTTATCATGATGTAAACCGGTCTCGCATTTTCTGAAAAAAAATTTTGAAATTTTTTTATCTTTAGAATCTGGAAAAAGTCCTGCAAAAACATCCATTATGACTCGATACAAGCATTTGACTCGAACAAACACACATGTATATCTTTTAAATAATTGAAATTCTCATGTTCACGTTTCTTTTGAAAACATGTGTAATCCTCCCTACACTTATCCCTTATGTAAAATACCTTTATTTGTAATCAAGACGAGGTTAATGACAAAATAAAGCATTTTCACAAATTCAAACATGAGAATAAACAATCAATAAAAGATATACGACACACAACAAGCAAACAATTAAGCATGGGTTGCCTCCCAAGAAGCGCTTGTTTTTTTTCGAGTCACGAGCTTGATTCTACCCTTATTTAACGGATAAAGGGGAAGTTTTTTCTACACTTAAGCTTAAGTGCGGGTGATAGTAGCGATACACACCCTTAGGGTGGAAATTTGCTATGTTAGGAGAGGGTGATGGGTGATTTATATGCTCAAAGGGGTGTGCTCCATTCATTGTAACCTTACCTAATTTTATGGGTGTAGCGAGTGAATCAAATCTCTCTCATAAAAATGGATCATCTTCTATCAACTTCAAAAGATTCTTAGTTAAGGATCCATCTTGACCTAATAAACCTGGTTTAAACCAATAATGTTTCTTGTTATCAACCATGAATGGGTGATATAAGTGTGTAAGGTCATGGGTTACTCCTATATTACTACCCGGACTATTTATTTTGATGGGTGGATTGGGGCCTAATTCAATTCCAAGATTCACATCTAAAGACGGAAAATTGGGTAAGGTTTTTGGTTGAGGCTCCGGTTCATCAAAATTAGGAACTTCCCTAGGACTAAGAGAGAGGTCATGACAACAAGCATCTAAACCTACATTCTCTAGTGGCATTTGGTCCAAAGGTTCTATACCAATCGGGGTTCCTATAGTCTCTTCTACTTCTTTCGGGTAAGTTATAGGCGATGTGTGTTCCTCAAGTGATGGTAGTGCTTGTGGGCTTGGAGTTTCCACCTCATTCTACATTATATCTAGATCTCCTAAATGTTCATCATGTGTTTTAGTATGATCTAACCCAATTACACTCCTAAGTATCTCAAATCCTTCTTTAGCCATTTCAAACTCTTGGTCTGATTCATAAGAATCATTCTCAAAAATTTGATCACTATGTTCTATTTGCCTAAAGGATTCCTCACGTGTGTCATATATTTTGGTGAAATCTATCCCACGCATGCAACTAGGTAGTTCAACTATAACCATCTCATAATCTTGTTCGGGTTTAGGTTCCATGTTCTTAAAAACTAGGTCTTTTTGATCATGATGCCTAAGGTTGGATAAATCCTCCTTATCCATTTCCTTAAGTTGTGACAACTGATGGTTTATGCTTAGGAGGCTTTTCTCAAAATTTTTCCAGAGGGTCTCACTAAAAGGAGTTGATTCTAACAATGATCATTGAATAGAAGCCACACAAGCACAAAATTTATCAAATCCATCCAACCTTACACCCATCTCCTTTTGGATATCTCTAAGATCACTCACAAATTCATTTGAACAATAAAAGCAATCCAATCATGAAATTCAATTGTTCCTCATTTGTTAATGATTCAAATGCAACTTCACTTGCCATAGCGACAAATGAAAAGGGTTTTACTAACACAAACAAAAAGAAGGGGATAGACTATAAGGAAGCTAAAATGAGAAAAATATTACTTGATAGGAATCAAGCAAGGGAACCTAACGAGGTGGACTCCTAACTAGCTATTCTATTCCTCGCAATGCGCCAAAAACTTGATAACGCCACACGCCGCTCGGGTCAAAGGAACTTCCTTTCGTCGAGCAAGTTTTTCAACACCCTAGGCAATGAACCTAATCGCTTGTAGTGTAGTATTAGGGTAAGCAACGGAATTGATATCGTTCTCTGGGGAATAGGAATGCTAGTGAGAAGTTACTACGCTAAGGTTGGGGTTGAGGAAGATTATTTTTATCTTTTATGTTTTAGGAAATGGAAAGGTACGAATCTCGGGTATTGGATTTGGGGTTAGTATTTCACCGATTACTCTACTCGCCTAATTATCTAATCTAAGGTGTATGTAGTCTATGTCTAATTATTGTGTGCTCGTATGATGATTTAAAGATGTGTTTACTTAGGTTTTATTACTCCTTAATTATCTCCTATTGATGGTTGAATTGTCACGTCCTTATTCTTAATCGTGTTGTGTGTCTAAGGTCGTAGGGTATGCGTTTAACCCTAACTCTTTGAAACTACCAAAGGTTAGTGCCTACAAAATCACTAGGATTTAAAAACTTAACACTAAGGTACTCTTCGGATGGTTTAGCCTACAATGACTCTAGGTACTATAAGCTAAGGTTCACAAAGATTAATCAAGCATTAACTACACAACGGATGATCTATCACAATACTAGATCATTAACAATTAAGATAAGAAACAACCAATCAATATTCAATAATTAAGTTTCATATTCCCTAAGTAAACACACAAGTAAATTAGTTGGACAAGGGAAACATGCAAGCATACACACAATTAATTGAAGACATAATTGAATTAATGAAGTAAAACACTTATCATGTAAGATAGGGTATGGAACCCTAAAATACTTGTACAAGACAAATTTTAGTTCGGTTTAGGTTTTACTCCAAAGACTACACATCGAAAACTAAAAATTCGGATTCTATATATAAGATTACACATGCGACGGCGCCACCCTTTGGTTTGTGACGCCGGGTCGCCGTTATTAGGGTTTCATATTAGCCACGTTAGTGTTGCGACGGCGCCACCTTATGCTTGTGACGCCGTCCCTTCGCTCGACGCCGTCTGGATCAAATCTAGGCCGTCTGAGTTGCGACGCCCTACTCTTTTAAAACTTGAAGCCGTCACTTATAAATGAGCAATTTGGCTACTGAGCCGTCACAAAAGTTGTCCGACCCTTTATTAGGTACTAGGCTAAGCACCTAGTTCCATTGCAATGGAGGAACTACTACCACACTACACCAACGACTAATCCCAAAGGAGATCTACTCCTTTACAACATCATCAAGGACATCAATATCCTTGGATCTAATGCTAGTCTATCTAGTACATCGAAACATACCATATCGAATGTACATCTAAGGCACCTTTCACTAATGCCTTTGACTAGATCTACAAGACACCTTTCACTAATGTCTTGTGTCTTCACTTCTAAGAACCTTTCACTAATGCTTCAAGTCTTGACTTCTAAGCACCTTTCACTAATGCTTCTTGTCTTGACTTCTAAGCACCTACCACAAGTGCTTATCCTATAGACGATAGATACCCTTCACTAATATCTTCGTCTTGACACTTGAGGCATCTTTCACTAATGTCTTCAACACTACAATTCTTTGAAGAAAGAAAGAGATCATCAACAAGAGGACTTCAATAGCCTTGATGATGAGGAAGCATGGCAACTCATGGACTTGAGCTTGCTCGACTTCAAAGGTGGTGATCTTGCCTTTAAGAGGAACCTAGAAGATCACACAAAAACAAAACTACAAACATAGATCTCTTGGATCTAAGGTTAGTGAGATTTAACTCAGGGGAGAAAGTGTATTGGAAAGGGGTTAGATATAATGAAGAAATGGCTCACTATTTATAGAGGAAAAATCATACTGTTTCCCCGGATCCCACAGATCCCTTCCACAAGGGATCCATCTAGCTTTAAGCTAGGGATCCGTGGAACGCTCCTCTTTGCCCATGGGTATTTTGGTTATGGGTCATGGGTTGAACCATGGATCTTTGGCTAGATACAATGTCTCTTTGAGTGCAATGCACTTAGTCACTTGGGTATGGGTTGATCCATGGGTCTTATGGATATTATCCATGTATGATATAAGCATGATGTCATGCAATGGGTTATGGGTCAAGATCCATGGGTTATGGGCTTTGAGTTGTACCCAACTACATTTAATGTGTTTGCCCAATGGGTTGTGATACTTAAGTTTCTACCCATTTATAATACCCAATATACTACATACTAGTTATGTGTATATTTTACCCAAATATGTAAACACTAGTTGTTGTACATATGTATTACTAAATCATAAAATCACTTATACTTGTTTTAGTATTTTATGTGAAAATGTGAATATGTTAGAAACTATTAGTTCAAACCATTTACGTATTTTATTTGTTTCATTAACATGATTTTACGCTTGTTATCGACAAAACATTAGAAGATCGTGAAATATAAATAAACGCTTTTACGGCTTATTTGTATTAACAATCTCAGTAATAACGGATACAAAAGTGATCAAATAAGGGCTTAAACGACCCCTAAAAAAGGTACATTTTAAAACCTTATCAGGTCACATTCATTGGGGTCAGTCGAGGCAAAAATAATATCATCAACATAGATTTGAACGTGAATTAAATGTTTTCCTGATTTTCTGGTGAACAATGTCGGATCAACTGCTCCTTTGCTGAATCCAGTAGATAGAAGAAACTTGGATAGCATATCATACCATGCCCTTGGAGCTTTCTTCAAACCATAAAGAGCCTTCTTCAAGCGATGGACATGAGTAGGATGCTCTGGATTCACAAAACCTTCAGGTTGGCTGACGTATACGACTTCTTTAAGATCTCCGTTAATCGAGCCTTGTTCTTTAATACATCACCATGCTCATCAAGTTTTACTTTGAATATCCACTTTAGAGCAATGATCATAGCACAGTCAGGAGCAGGTACTAATTCCCATACATCTAGTCGATCAAACTCATGAATTTCTTCTTGCATGGCATTGAACCAGCTGTCTTCATTCATTGCAGTTTTAACGTCTTTTGGTTCGACCTTGGACAGTACAGAGTTGAAGAAGCACCATAAGGCATCAGTTGCAAGTTGTTTACATGTGGATACTGGACGAGAGGGATTTCCAATGATGTTGTCCAATGGATGATCATGTGTCCATTTTCTAAGGTGTTCGTATGGTTGTTGTTGAGGAACTGAAGTAGCAGAGTCATTTTCTCCTGATGAAGATGAATCTGATGATGGTTCCAGAGCAAATATGTTCTCAAAGGAAGCATCTTCGGGAGTAGTAAAGGGGTTATCTCCATCATAGGTGCCAGAAACAATTCCATGATGTACACTTGATGATTGATGAATTGAAGATGATACCGAGTGATCAGTAGCAGGCGCTTCTTGACTCAATGACATAGAAATTGCAGGGTTATCTACGTTGACAGGGATAGGAGCAGCTGTCACACCCCCAAATTACCTGTTTTGCAGCGGAATTGAATACCTTGGGGAGGACTGTCATAGCATCAAAGTTACAGTTATATCGAACGACCTAAAGTGTCGTTTGGAAAACACATCGTTTAATTTATTAAAACAATCAGAGTTTACAAAGTATTGGTCTCAAATGAAAATCAACATGCGGAAATAAGTTTGTTACAAGCCAAGCGATGTTTTAAAGTTTATAAATCCCAAGTGAGACGCGTCGTCTGCGACTCTATGATATGTCCATATGCATACCATGAAGTGAATGCCTTAGGTGCACGAGATAAAACATGCTAAAAGTGTCAACACAAAGGTTGAGTGAGTTCATAGAGTTTGTGTTTAAATGTAAAGCCTTTCAAAATTGTTTATGCACGCAAAGGCATTGTAAATCACTCGGTTCCAAGTTCAGCCCATACAAAACTTGCAACTCGTGTGTTTACAACCCATTGCCAAAATATAGAATTGTCAATCTTGTTTGTAAGTAGGACATAGGTGCACGATATATACATGTACTTAATGCAAAGAATCACCATAGCGAACCTCTTGACGAGTTTAACTTGTTTGTAATGTTTCATTGAATAGCAGTTATATTCACCCTGGTCGCGTCATCAAGGACCCAAGGGTGGGGCGTCGACCGATAGTACTATCAATACCTCTCCATGGCTCCCGAGGTTAACGAGATTCTAAAGTTTGTATGTTGATGCATAATTGAAAACTAGTTTAGCACATTAAAGGCATCATATCATAATAAACCACACATAATGTCAAAAATGTATAAAGTATATTGTAACCCAATTGTATAAATGGTTTGAGTATTATGAAAGTGAAACAAGTATTTAAGCATGTATCTCCAAAATAGTTTGTAAGAATTTAAGCGAGTAAAAGTGGGGTATGAACTCACAATAATAGGTAAGAGTTTAAAGTACTTGTGAAAGTAAATGAAAATAGTTTGAGCATGTATCTCCCCAAAAGTTTGTAAACAATTAATAGAAAGTGGGGCTAGGAAAACTCATTGGTATAATGGATATACTAACAAAATGAAGTGTCGAAAGTAAGGCTCGGAAACTATCCGCGACCTAGAATGAATGTTATGATATGTAATGAGTTATGATGTTATGTTATGCATGCATTTCTTATGTTATTTATACCATTTGCGAGTTTTGAAAATAATACTTATCGGAAAAAATACCCTTTGACGCCTTGACCATTCTTAAATTACTTTACAAGTATTCGTCAAAATGTCATCCTACAATAGTTTCGTAATGATTTATGGTGAAATTTTCACTTTTATTAAATAAAACAATGTCGTCGAATTTTCATGAAAGTGACAAAAATGGCTTGAAAAGCTAATCGTAAAATGGTGTACGTCGATCGTTAGGAAGCGAACTCGACGGTTTTGGAAAGCTTGTATCAAAATATAGAAGTTTCGAGTTCAGAGTTTTCGACATAAAGGTCTCGAACATAAAGATAATAAGGGTTAAAGATGGTGATTTTGTCTAATTGTTGTGTAAAAAGTGAGTTTCGGCAAAGTTTAAACAACCGTAATTAATTTATTACAACTCCGCTATACAAACGGTTGATCGTTTTAGAAAATATGCTTGGTGATCTTGATTTTACTAGAAGACATTTCGTTTCAAAAAGTTCTACATCATAGTTAAAAACAGCCGTCAACATGGTCATTTTAGTTACCGTAACACTTATCTCGTAAAAATAATATAGTTTTTCTAAAAATAATAGTTACGGCAAGTTTATGAAAACGTGCATATCTTAGTCGTTTCAAATCCGTTTTCTACGTATTATATGTCCTTAGCTTCGTATCAAAGTATACTAATATATTTTTGATAAGTCGAAATAATTTGTAAAGCTTAAGGCTCGTTTTTGACTCGTACAAGATAAAAATAGTATGCTGAAATTTCTGAAAAATATATATTTCGTCGCCAAACTTTAAAAATTCATAACTTCTTCGTTATAACTCCGTTTTAATCCGTTCAAGCGGCCACGGATTCGTTTTAAAGTATATTTTCTAAATATCAAGGCCAAAATTTCGTGCCTACTGTCGGATTTTCCAGAAAAACAAAATAAGGACAGAACACTTTTTATACTTATCGAAAATAGTTTTTCTCGTACTAAACCTATTCCAATCCCTTCAAATCAACTCCAAAGCTAATCTAATCCTACCATACACCTTCTTAGGGTGTCATGGGTTCCTAAACATCATCAAGACCAATACTAACAAGGGAATAATTATAGGATGACCTTTATATATATATAACTCTAAAAATCATGTAAAAATGGTATAAATCAACATAATTCTTGCATGCTTGCTATAAAAAGGATAAAATACTTATGAAATGAAAAGGAAAGATATAAAATGAAGTGATATGCTTACAAGTTAATATGATGAGGTGCAAAGAACCAAGGTTTAACCTAAACACCCTAGGTTTTTAT